>SJYQ01002600.1:503017-514986 GCA_006410935.1 Redunca redunca | reverse complement strand
AATTGATGCTTTTGAACTGTGGTGTTGGAGAAGACTCTTGAGAGTCCCTTGGATTGCAAGGAGATCCAACCAATCCATTCTGAAGGAGATCAACCCTGGGATTTCTTTAGAAGGACTGATGCTGAAGCTGAAACTCCAATACTTTGGCCACCTCATGCGAAGAGTTGACTCATTGGAAAAGACTTTGATGCTGGGAGGGATTGGGGGCAGGAGGAGAAGGGGACAACCGAGGATGAGATGGCTAGATGGTATCACTGACTCGATGGATGTGAGTCTGAGTGAACTCTGGGATTTGGTGATGGACAGGGAGGCCTGGCGTGCTGTGATTCATGGGGTCCCAAAGAGTCAGACACGACTGAGTGACTGAACTGAACTGATACATCTGTGTCTCTTGCTGTCTAGAATAAAGGGTTATTGTTACCATGTTTCTAAATTCCATATATATGCTTTAATATACTATATTGGTGTTTTTCTTTCTGGCTTACTTCACTCTGTATAATAGGCTCCAGTTTCATCCCCCTCATTAGAACTGATTGAAATGTATTCTTTTTAATGGCTGAGTAATATTCCATTGTGTATATGTACCATAGTTTTCTTATCCATTCATCTGCAGATGGACATTTAGGTTGAGCTATCATTTTAAAATCATCATTATGAGGACCTTTGCCAAATACTAGGTATTACAAATATAAATATGAAACAGGTCCGATCCTCAAGGGGGTTACTGAAGAAGACAAATATTAGCAAAATAATTGCATTATAATGCTAGAACTGTAAAATAGATGCCACTAAATGATATGTGGACAAAACAGGGAGTAAGCCACATGAAAGTTTAAGACAAATAATATTTGATTACATGGTTTAAAGTAATTTAGAGTTTTGCCAAGAGATCACACTGGTCATAGCAAACACCCCCTTCCAACAACACAAGAGAAGACTCTACAAATGGACCTCACTAGATGGTCAACACCGAAATCAGATTGATTATATTCTTTGCAGCCAAAGAATGAGATGCTCTATACAGTCAGCAATAACAAGACTGGGAGCTGACTGTGGCTCAGTTCATGAACTCCTTATTGCCAAATTCAGACTTAAATTGAAAAAGTGGGGAAAACCACTAGAGCATTCAGGTATGACCTAAATAAAATTCCTTATGATTATACAGTGGAAGTGAGAAATAGATTTAAGGGACTAGATCTGATAGACAGAGTGCCTGATGAACTATGGACAGAGGTTTGTGACACTGTACAGGAGACAGGGATCAAGACCATCCCCATGGAAAAGAAATGCAAAAACGCAAAATGT
Source organism: Redunca redunca (assembly GCA_006410935.1). Taxonomy (NCBI): domain Eukaryota; kingdom Metazoa; phylum Chordata; class Mammalia; order Artiodactyla; family Bovidae; genus Redunca; species Redunca redunca. The sequence continues at coordinate 513,681 of SJYQ01002600.1, read as the reverse complement.
CTGTCTGAGGAGCCCTTACAAATAGCTGGAAAAAGAAGAGAAGCAAAAAGCAAAGGAGAAAAGGAAAGATAAAAGCATCTGAATGCAGAGTTCCAAAGAATAGCAGGGAGAGATAACAAAGCCTTCCTCAGCGATTAACGCAAAGAAATAGAGGAAAACAACAGGATGGGAAAGATTACAGATCTCTTCAAAAAAAATTAGAGATACCAAGGGAACATTTCATGCAAAGATGGGTTCGATAGAGGACAGAAATGGTATGGACCTAACAGAAGCAGAAGATATTAAGAAGAGGTGGCAAGAATACACAGAAGAACTTTACAAAAAAGATCTTCAGGACCCAGATAATCACCATGGTGTGATCACTCACCTAGAGCCAGACATCCTGGAATGTGAAGTCAAGTGGGCCTTAGAAAGCATCACTATGAACAAAACTAGTGGAGGTGGTGGAATTCCAGTTGAGCTATTTCAAATCCTGGAAGATGATGCTGTGAAAGTGCTGCACTCAATATGCCAGCTAATTTGGAAAACTCAGCAGTGGCCACAGGACTGTAAAAGGTCAGTTTTCATTCCAATCCCAAAGAAAGGCAATGCCAAAGAATGCTCAAACTACCGCACAATTGGACTCATCTCACACCCTATTAAAGCAATGCTCAAAATTCTCCAAGCCCGGCTTCACCAATATGTGAACCGTGAACTTCCAGATGTTCAAGCTAGTTTTAGAAAAGGCAGAGGAACCAGAGATCAAATTGTCAACATCTGCTGGATCACCAAAAAAGCAGAAGAGTTCCAGAAAAACATCGATTTCTGCTTTCTTGACTATGCCAAAGCCTTTGACTGTGTGGATCACAATAAACTGTGGAAACTTCTGAAAGAGATGGGAATACCAGACCACCTGACCTGTTTTTGAGAAAGTTGTATGCAGGTCAGGAAACAACAGTTAAAAGTTGACATGGAACAACAGACTGGTTCCAAATAGGAAAAGGAGTATGTCAAGGCTGTATATTGTCTCCCTGCTTATTTAACGTATATGTAGAGTACATCATGAGAAACACTGGTCTGGAAGAAGCACAAGCTGGAATCAAGATTGCCAGGAGAAATATCAACCTCAGATATGCAGATGACACCACCCTTATGGCAGAAAATGAAGAGGAACTAAAAAGCCTCTTGGTGAAAGTGAAAGAGGAGAGTGAAAAAATTAGCTTAAAGCTCAACATTCAGAAAACTAAGATCATGGCAGCTGGTCCCATCTCTTCATGGCAAACAGGTGGGGAAACAGTGGAAACCGTGTCAGACTTTATTTTTGGCAGGCTCCAAAATCACTGCAGTTGGTGATTGCAGCCCTGAAATTAAAAGATGCTTACTCCTTGGAAGGAAAGTTATGACCAACCTAGATAGCATATTGAAAAGCAGAGACATTACTTTGCCAACAAAGGTCTGACTAGTCAAGGCTATAGTTTTTCCTGTGGTCATGTATGGATGTGAGTTGGACTGTGAAGAAGGCTGAGTGCCGAAGAATTGATGCTTTTGAACTGTGGTGTTGAAGACTCTTGAAAATCCCTTGTACTGCAAGGAGATCAAACCAGTTCATCCTAAAGGAGATCAGCCCTGGGATTTCTTTGGAAGGAATGATGCTAAAGCTGAAGCTCCAGTACTTTGGCCACCTCATGCGAAGGGTTGACTCATTGGAAAAGACTGATGCTGGGAGGGATTGAGGGCAGGAGGAGAACGGGACGACAGAGGATGAGACGTCTGGATGGCATCACGGACTTGATGGACGTGAGTCTGAGTGAACTCCGGGAGATGGTGATGGACAGGGAAGCCTGGCGTGCTGTGATTTATGGGGTCACAAAGAGTCAGACACGACTGAGATACTGAACTGAAATGAACAAATGTATATTATTAACCTTTGATGTCCATTAAAAACAAGATAACAAAATTTCCTTCTGGCTTCCAGAACTCTGAGCAAAAGCATCTACATGGTTTTCTGATGTATTTTCTTACCTCCTCTTCACCCCACAGAAAGAGACCTTAGTTGCTGCTACTTAAAACGTTAATTTTATTTTGTTTGTTTTTTCATTCCCCCAAATATTGATCCCCATCATAAAAATTTATAAGGCCACATTTGCTTTGAAAATTTGAAAACAGGCCCAATGAGTGTGAGATTTTATTACTCATCATACAAACTATGTTGTATTAATCACCTTTAGCTATACAACAGATCACTTCCAAATCTAGTTTTTAAACAACTGCCATTTATTACTTGCCACAGATGTCTGTGTTGATTAGACACTTCTGCTGATGCAGGGTATGCTTTGCTGACCTCAAGTCCGTCTTGTCTAGACATCAGGAGGTCATCTAGGACTGGTTAGTCTAGGGTGGCTCATTCTTATGCCTGGAAACTGTTGCTACATACTAGTTGGAGTTACAAGGGTGATGTGATCGTTGTTTTTTATCAGGTGACAGGCTACTCTAGGCTTTTTTTTTTTTTTAATATAAACAAGATTGCATATTTCAATAGCACTAAGATAGGGAATGTCTCAGTGAAGATGCAATTTTCAACTTTCTGCTTGTGCTACATTTGCCACTTCACTATTAACCAAAGTGATCTGCATGGCTGTGCTTAGTTCAGTATAGGAGGCAACCCTCTGGACAGGGAGGACTGAATAAATTATAGCAATCTATGAGAAATTTTATATCTGAGTAGTTTTGATTTCTTCCACAAAGATACACAATATCAAAGATTTTATTTTGCAAAGACTAGGTAAGTATGAAAAGGAAGGCTGCAGGAAGATTTGGCTTCAACTACAGAGAGAGTGAAACTAATAAGAAAAAATGAAGCCAACATTACTGGGTATTGTCCAGGGCTGGTGTACAAACTGATGTTTTCCTTCAAAATTTGTTTTCTTCTCCATTCTGGTCTCAGTGTAAAAATTTATAAGCTATTAAGAGCCTGAGTGATTTGAAATACAAACTGATCCAAATTGTCAGTGCCAACATGCTAGGAAATAATAGCTAGCTGACCAAATATGGTATGAGGACAGAAATAAATTATGATTTTTGAAACTTCTGCATACTTTTTGAAAATTAATTTCAGAATAAAATGGTGAATCTGTCCAGATGGCATCTAGACAATTAATAATGTCATAAATCATTACTTTTTATGTGAGAAAAAGGTTTACTACAGTGCAACATCATTATTCAGTAAACAGTGAAACTTTATAATGGTAGAACACAGAATAGACACTACAGCCATTCACTTTTGTTTAATTATTCACATTCTTTTGATACATTTATATTATTCAGTTCCTTTATGCATAATTTGCATAATTAAAATATTAATGCTGATTTATAGGATAATTGGTAGAAATACTTAATGAAATTTTACAAAATTTTAAAACTGAACAGTGCTATATATCTTCTGTTCCACTGCAATTAGATAGGTGAGTTCTTAAAAAAAATACATTGTTAAAGCAATACTATTATATAAATTATTTCAGTAGAAAAAAGACTGATGAAATATAGAACATTTTTTACCCATTGCTATGGTTAAAAATATTCAGGCCACCCTGACGTAATATACCTCTGAGTCATGACACAGCATTTTTTCCAAATTAGGGTTAGGGTTTCTAGCAGATAGTTCCAAATTGAGTAACATCAATAATGTTTAGTATAATCAAGTCATCTTACATAAGTAATGGATCACATTATAGCTACATTTCTGTCATGCAAAAAAGTGTATTCTAACATACAGAGTAATAAGCAACTACTTGAAATGTTTGTTTTTATGGCATTCCACTAATTACAATTTCTGAGACTTCAGAGACTGTATTTCATCATCAGTTTCTAATATATACTATATAATATTATGAGAGTATCTGCATTTTACACTTTTTACCCAAGAATAAATATTGATTAATTTTTGTGAGTGATCTGCAAAAGTCATTTGGGAGAATAATTTTTTTGTGAAAATATGAGAGCTTTAAATAAAACAGTGTTTTCGAGGAAATGTGTTTGTATGTATATTTGTGAGAGAAAATTTCACTTAACAAAATGTTAGTGCTTAANAAAAATGTTAGTGCTTAATATGTATCGGACTGTCTTCTCAGAACACTAGAAATATTATCTCAAAATTATCATAATACACTTATGAAGTAGTATATTAATATTTCACCCACTTTACAATGAGAAAATTGAGGTTAAGCCTTTGCTTAAATTCACATAATTATTACACACTGAAGTACTAAAGTTGATTTTTGAGCCTTTTATAAGTAGTGTTTAGTTTGAAATTAAATAGTTTATTTGTGTGATTATATCCCAACCTTTGGTCCATTGTTCCTTTCTGAAATGTTTCTACTGTAAAAATACTTAGAATGTTTTGATTATTTTATTCTTTTCTCCCCAGGTCTGGCCTTAAAAATGCCCCATATTTTAAGAATTTTCTGATTCATCAAACAGATTTTTTCTCTTCAAATTTTGTCAAATTTTTCTAGTTGCTCCTGTCATTAGGTTAGCATGCAATATTGTTCTTAGGCTTCCCTGGTGGCTCAGAACCTGCTTGTTCTGCAGGAGATATGGGCTCAGTTCCTGGGTCAGAAAGATCCCCTGGAGAAGGACATAGCAACCTGCTCCAGTATTCTTACCTGAAAAATTCCATAGATAGGAGCCTGGTGAGCTACACTCCATGGGGTAGCAAAGAATTTTACATGACTGAGCATGTATGTACACATGCTTCGTTATCATTCCTAGAAGTAGAATCTTGTGATCTATTTATATAATAGGATTTAATACTTTGGCTAGACAAAATTTCTCTGTTGCCAGTAGTCCTACAAACATGAATCTCTCTCTACTATCCATGAAGGTAATTAGCCACTGTATTATCTCAGACCCTCTAGTGCAGATATCAGCATTGGACTGTGCTTAAGGAGATATATTTGAGAAAATAAACCCCGAAGATAAGAAGAGGAATAGCAAAAGTAGGCAGAGAGACCTTGCAGACTGCAGTCTTGGTCTGACATTTATTCAAGAAGGGAAGAAAGGAGCACTGAGTATAAAGAGCCGTAGACTGCAGTGCAGCCTGGTGAAAGTCTCAGCCAGGCCAATAAGGAGTCCCAGGACAAAGATCACCTATTAGAATTGTCCCATGTTAGGCAGGGATGGCTCAGTTTTAGGAATCCCACCAGGCTCAGTCACTGGCTGGGAGCACCCAGGGTGCACGGCCATGGCCTAACCCTAGGGGATAATGTAACCTAGAAGGTGGAGCAGCCTAGAAGGCTGTTGATGCTCTGTATTCCATGCAGCAAGTTTGTCCTGAAGGAAGACCTGGACTGTGAATTTCTGTGGTTGCCACAACTGCAATCTTACCAAAGTTCCCCTCTTTTAGTTAGGTCTTTTATGATTCGTTTTTCTCCTCAAAATAATGAGATAAACTTAAGTCCTGATTTTTAAGGTTAATGAAAATATCAAAGGAAAAATAGAAATGTATTATGAAAACTTATAGGTGCCATACAAATGCCACTTTTATGTCATCCCTTAGATATAGTTCCTTACAAAAATGTTCCATTGTTAGACTTAAGAAAATAGATGATAAATTTGAGTCATAGCAAACTATTATCCATTTTGATATGCTAATGATATATATGGTAAGACATTTCTAATAGAAGCAATAGTACCTACCTAAGGCATACTCTACCCTAACCTCATGATTAGAATTTGTCATTGTTTTCCATATGTGCAGTTAAAAATATTTAATAATGTGATTTTCAATGGCCAGCACTTAATTGAGAAATTTCAAATGATTCCAAAATTGTAATCAGCCTTGAATTTCTAAGAAGAAAGTTGCCTCTGAGCAGGTACAAATTCTTGTGAGAGTACACATCATCAACAGAAAATAGGTAAATACATAAAATATGTAGATGAAGGTTCTTCTTTTCAAACCACATATAATTCTTTTGGCTAGATGAAACTGTTTTTGAAGTCATTTACATTTTAAGAAAATTAAGAAATTAACTAAAATGTTAATAAATTATATAAAATAAACTTTATAAATATGCATTCCAATTAAAAAATCATAATTTTCCTCTGCCTGTGAGTTTGTGACACTAGATTCTTTTCTCATTAATACANCTTTGTAGTTGCTTTGGGGTGAATTTAGTAGATAGAGTAGAAGAGGGGAAATTAAAAATTTATGACTAATGTGTGATATCATATCAAACTACATTGTTTTAAAATATCAATACTATTAAATTAAAAAATAAAAACAACTGGCACATGTATTTAAAATATTTTCTATCTTGTTTCACAGCATAGGAATAAGCAAGTAAAACTAAATAACTCCAAAACCACTTTATGGTTTCCTTATAATAAATTATTAGTCCTGTGGAACCTCCAAACCACACTTAGAAGTACACATTATTTCAAAGGTTGAAGAGAAGTAAATGAACACACACATGAAAAATTCCCATTTGTTGTTGTTCCATTGCTAAGTCCTTTCTGACTCTTTGTGACCCCATGAACTGCAACATGCCAGGCTTCCTTGTCCTTCCTCATCTCCCAGAATTTGCTCAAATTCATGTCCGTTGCATTGATGATGCCATCTAACCATCTCTTCCTCTGTCGCCCCCTTCTCTGCCTGCCCTCAGTATTTCCCAGGATCAGGGTCTTTTCCAATGAGTTGTCTCCTTGCATCAAGTGGCCAAAGTATCAGAGTGTCAGCATTAGTCTTTCCAATAAATATTCAGGGCTGATTTTCTTTAGGATTGATTGGTTTGATCTTGCTGTCCAAGGGACTCTCAAGAGTCTTCTCCAGCACCACAAATTTAAAGCATCAGTTCTTTGGTGCTCAGCCTTCTTTATGGTCCAGCTGTCACATTTGCACATGACTACTGGAAAAGCCATTGACTATACGGACTTTTGTTGGCAAGATGATGTCTCTACTTTGTAATATGCAGTCTAAGTTTGTCATAGTTTTTATTCCAAGGAGCAAGTTTCTTTTAATTTTGTGACTACAGTCACCATCCCCAGAGATTTTTGGAGCCCAAGAAAATAAAATCTGTCACTGTTTCTACTTTTTCTCCATCTATTTGCCATGAAGTGATGGGACTGGATGCCATGATCTTAGTTTTCTGAATGTTGAGTTTTAAGCCAGCTTTTTCACTCTCTTCTTTGACCCTCTTCAGGAGGCTCTTTAGTTCCTCTATATTTTTGCCCATTAGAGTGGTATCATTTGCATATCTGAAGTTGTTGATATTTCTCCCAGTAACATTCATTCCAGCTTGTTTCATCCAGCATGGCATTTTGCATGATGTACTCTGGATATAAGTTAAATAAACAGGATGACAATATACAGCCTTGATCTACTCCTTTCCCAGTTTTGAATCAGTCTGTTGTTCCACATCCATTTCTAACTGTTGCTTCTTTGCCTGCATACAAATTTCTCAAGAGGCAGGTAAGGTAGTCTGATATTCCCATCTCTTTATGAATTTTCCACAGTTTTTTGTGATCCACATAGTTAAAGACTTTTGTGTGGTCAGTGAAGCAGAAGTGGTTTTTTGTTTTTGTTTTTGGAATTCCTTTGCTTTCTCTATGATCCAAAGAATGTTGGCTATTTGATCCCTGGTGCCTCTGCCTTTTCTAAACCCAGTTTGTATGTCTGGAAGTTCTCAGTTCATGTACTACTGAAACCTAGCTTGAAAGATATTGAGCATTACCTTGCTATTGTATAAAATGAGTACAATTGTACAGTAGTTTGAACATTCTTTGGCATTGCCCTGCTTTGGGATTGTAATGAAAACTGACCTTTTCAGTCCCGAGGCCACTGCTGAGTTTTCAAATTTGCTGACATATTGAATGAAGCATTTTAACAGCTTCATCTTTGATGATTTGGAATAGCTCAGCTGGAATTCCATCACGCCTACTAGCTTTGTTCATAGTAATGATTCCTAAGGTCCATTTGACTTCTCACTCCAGGATGTCTGGCTCTAGATGAGTGACCACATCTTTGTAGTTATCTGTGTCATTAAGACCTTTCTTCTATAGTTCTTCTGTATATTCTTGCCACCTCTTTTTAGTCTCTTCTGCTTCTATTATGTCTTTCCCATTTCTGCCATTTATTTTGCCCATTTTTCCATGAAACGTTCCTTGATATCTAATTTTCTTGAAGAGATCGCTAGTCTTTCCCATTCTACTGTTCTCTTCTATTTACTTGCATTGGTCACTTAAGAAGGCTTTCTTACCTCTCCTTTTTAGTCTCTGGAACTCTGCATTCAGATGGGCATATCTTCCATTCTCCTTTACCTTCCATGTCTCTTCTTTTCTCAGTTATTTATAAGGGCTTCTCAGATGACCATTTTCCCTTCTTACTTGTACCTTTAGGATAATTATTTTCAACTTTTTGTATCCTTTTGTTATACTTCTGATTACCAAATTTGTAGTATATTATTTAATTAAGAATGTTTATTATATGTTGGAGCAGAGTAGATTAACAATGTGTTAGTTTTAGGTGTACAGCTAATTGATACAGTTAGGCATATGCATTTATCTATTCTTTTTAAAATTCTTTTCCCATTTAGTTTATTACAGAATTTTGAGCAGATTTCCCTGTGTTGGTCATTACCAAATTTTTTATAATGGATGAGTCAAGTTAAATATTTTAATACACTATATAAAAATACTGAAGATCTATCAATAATACAATAATTTAATGTTGTTGTTCAGTTGCTAAGTCATGTCCTATTCTTTGGAACCATGTGGACTGTAGTACATCTGGATTCCCTGTCCACCACTATCTCCCAGAGCTTACTCAAGTCCATTGAGTCAGTAATGCTATCTAACCATCTCATCCTCTGCTTCCCTCTTCTCCTTTTGACTTCATTCTTTCCCAGCATCAGAGTCTTTTCCAGTGAGTGGGCTCTTTGCATTAGGTGGCCAAATTATTGGAGCTTCAAAATATGCACTATTTAAAAAAAAAAACCAAAACATTTGTATTGATTTGCCGGGGTCCAGCCCCCGCAGGATCCAGGGGAACCTGAAGGAGAAACAGCCTCGGCCAATGATTTAGAGAGAGATAAGGAAAGAATGTTGTAGATAAGAAAGTAGAGGAGAGAAAGAGGCTGATATTCCTTGGTTTACACAGAAAGCTAATAAAGTCTTAGAAGCCCAGGCAGGAAAGTGAACGCAGAGAGCCTCTGTGTTCCAAGGGATCAGCCTGAAAAAGAGAGGGAGGGAGAGGGAGAGAGAAGAAAAGAAAGAGAGAAAAAAAGAAAAACACGGGGTGACCAAGCTTCTTCAGTGAGCGAGGCCCATTATTTTTATTTTCAAAAGGGACTTTTATACCTTAACTTGTACATAGAGGGAAATGAAAGATGCAGAGTCATACAGAGTCAGCCCAAACATTACATCTGTTTTGTCTTTATCAAAACCAGGATTTTTTTCTATATACCTTTCCCATAAACAATATTGTGTACATTATCTTCTGGCCTTGGAGGCCTGTGAACATTTTATGACCCTCTTTTGATAAAGACTGCTCAACCAGAAAACTTATTTTCCCTTGAAATGTCTTTTCTTTATATTTCTAATCTATGTCCGCCTCAGAAAATGCTAAACAGAGTTACATTTCTCACGGGGCAAAGGTGCAGTGAGTTACAACAAAGAAAGAACCAATTAGCTCAAAGGTCTGATGTGGTTAATGTCAAGGCTATGCTTGTTTTTCTTAACATTCCAACTATGTTAACTAATACACTCCCAGGTGCACAGTGGATAAGAGATATGGGAACTTAGCAACAAACATTGGCCCAATAATGAAATCCCACACCAGCACTACTCTAATAACTTTTAACTCTTTGAAAGGCTCTATGTTTTAGGCTTCCCATGCCTCTCAGAGTTGGGAGGCTATAAATAATCATATGCATAGCTGCAAGAGTCTGGATAAACCTGCCAAGCAAGCTAGAATGCTAACAGAGGGGGTTTGAATTGAAATATTCCTCTCAGGTCCAGGAGACTTATTAGCTAGAGCCCTAAGTTGATTTTTCCAGAGAAAGATGGTTGGGGATAGCCCCCTGTTAATGTCAGAGGAGTTGGTGAAAGTCATGAAATAGTAAAACAGACAGATTCTGGTTTGGGGGTAGATGCTTGAGAAGTGGGGGGGGGCCTTGAGGCCTGATCTCGGCTTTGCCCATCAGGCCTCTTCCTCAGAACCTTTGACATGGGCGGGATCTCCCGTGCTGGCTCCCGGCATTGATTGCCTTCTTCTTTTTATCCACCCTAAGCGTTCTCTTACATTTTGAATAGAACTCTTGCCCTGGATGCTTACATGTATCTGTAACTGTAATATCTTTTTAAGTGCAAACTTGATTGCGAATCAAATTTATCTTTTAGAGCCTTAAGTAGTATGCTACATTCTAATGGATGGATATCAGTGTAACCCTACACATATTCACTGTAGAAAATTCTTAAAAAATTAACTTGATTATACATTGAGAACCTATGCCTAGGTTATGGATATTCAACTATACTTCATTCACTTCAATTATTATATTATGGCATCTTGAAATCTTTATAGAAACAATCTTTAAAGTAATGCCAAAAGTTAAAGAATAAAAAGTCCCTACTTATTCATTATCCTTCTTTTAAGGAATGATTCTGTGTGCTCATTTTTAAAGGGATGAAAG
>SJYQ01002600.1:492829-503006 GCA_006410935.1 Redunca redunca | reverse complement strand
TCAAGCAATGAATAAGAAATTTAAATTTTTTGGTGCTAGTATCATTATAGATTAAAGTGTTTTCAGAAAACTGACTATCTGCCAAAAATCCAGCTAGCTGTATAACAAATTATTAGCAAGAAAAATGTACTTTCCTTTGAAAATTTCCTACAAGATGAAGTATTTNTGCATTGAATATATTATTTCCATTAGTTTAGTAAGATGGGGTGGTATAAAATTTATGTTAAATAAAAATTTTAACCTGTTAGTAATTTATGTCCTAAAATATAATCAACAGTAATGAAATAAATGTGGTAAGTTTTTAAGTATATATGTCTAAAAACTAATAAGCTTTTATCTCCTCATTTTGCCAGAGTTGTTTCTAATATTGATGATCAGTGAAAACACATGCTGACTAGGAGGAGGGCATAGTGAGTGCTAAGAAATAGAGGCTTTTGTGGAGCGGTAATATCATAGCAAGATTAAATTTAAAGTAACAGTAAGAAAGAAACTGAATTTGCTATATGTTATCTGGGAACTGTCTTTACAACCTTGGCCTCATTTGTAACAGAAAATCTGTTTAAACTTCTCAAATACTTGTATATAATCAGCTTCTGAAGTCCTATTACTCTGTGAAAGGCTATTGTCTCCTACAAAAATGTTTTTCTTCTAGTCATAAAATAACTTGGCTTCATATCATGAATGAGCTTAATAAGAGAGGAAAAAATTTCAAAGTTGTCAGGACTTTAAAAAGTAGATATTGTCTGTTTAATCAGCTGACCCTAGACCACATAGGAATTTGTAGTAGAACCTGGAGCATACAGGATTTTGGTTCAAGATGGTGACATAGAAAAATCCTCGAGACTTCCCTGGTGGTCCAGTGGCTAAGACTCCAAACTCCTAATGCAGCGGATCAGGGTTCAGTCCCTGGTCAAGGAACTGGTTCCCACATACTGGGACTGGAAGCTTGCATACTGCAACTAAAAAAGGATTCTGCATGCCACAACCAAAGAACCCACATGCTGCATCAAAGATTGAGGATACTGCATGCAGAAGCTAAGATCCAGCATGGCCAAATAAATAATATATATAAAAGAAAATTCCTGGCCTCACATTTGTCCTGAGACATGCTGAATCTATAGGTATACAGTAAATGGAACAATTTCCTCTGAAAGAAAACCATGAAATCTGTCAGGATGATTTCTTCACAAAGGTGAATGACATTGAAGCAGATAGAAATGGCCGAGACACATTTTTGTTTTCCATAAACACCATCCCCAGCCTAGTGTTTCTATCTTGCACCAGGCACCTCAGATAGTATATTCAAAAGCAGAGACATTACTTTGCCGACTAAGGTCTATCTAGTCAAGGCTATGGTTTTTCCTGTGGTCATGTATGGATGTGAGAATTGGACTGTGAGGAAGGCTGAGCACTGAAGAATTGATACCTTTGAACTGTGGTGTTGGAGAAGACTCTTGAGAGTCCCTTGGACTGCAAGGAGATCCAACCAGTCCATTCTGAAGGAGATCAACCCTGGGATTTCTTTGGAAGGAATGATGCTAAAGCTGAAACTCCAGGACTTTGGCCACCTCATGCAAAGAGTTGACTGATTGGAAAAGACTGATGCTGGGAGGGATTGGGGGCAGGAGGAGAAGGGGACAACAGAGGATGAGATGGCTGGATGGCATCACGGACTCGATGGACGTGAGTCTGATTGAACTCCAGGAGTTGGTGATGAACAGGAAGGCCTGGCGTGCTGCAATTCGTGGGGTCCCAAAGAGTCGGACACAACTGAGCAACTGAACTGAACTGAACCAGGCACCTCAGGTTTCAAGCTGTACACCTGTGGCTGATTCATGTCAATGTATAGCAAAAACCACCACAATACTGTAAAGTAATTAGCCTCCAATTAAAATAAATAAATGATTAAAAAAAAAAAAAAGACCAGCACTTGAGAGAACTGGGAACATATAAACTGAATCAAAATTATGTAATGGAAAGAAATCTTACCATTAGTTCTAAGAAAAAGTATTGAAATTTCAGAGCACTAAAGTATAGTCAATCTGAATTGCTTTATTCCCAAATATAGTTTGTCTAGTGCTTTATAGTCCTGTTTGATCTAGGGAAAATAATTTTTTGATCTAAGTAAAATAATTGTATAACATACCATTTATAAGTGCATTCCTTTATCTGGATTTTATAAAATCAAAGCTAAAAATGTGAATTTGAGTAAGGAAAACAAAAATTTTAATACTGACCCATATCTTTTGGACAGAGTAGCCTGGCAGGCTATAGTTCATGGGGTCGCAAAGAGTCAGACATGGCAGAGCAACTAACATATATTTTGGGGGATGTATATAGCTTAGTTCATTTAGGGTTAAAAACAATTTTAAAATATAAGTGATGACAATAGCCTTTCACAGAGTAATAGGACTTCAGCTTTTAGCACTGCGTTTTTCAGTCCTTGACCCAAAACCTTGATGAGAGGGTTACAACTGACATGAGGAAGTGTTATTTAAGTACTTGCACAAAAGATATCTATTGTTGAGGAACAATTTTTGAGTGAGAATTTTATATAGTATCCTTTTATAACCCATAATAAAACTCATGATTGTGTCTGTCATTCCTCAGCAGAGCTAAAAATTATAGTCTAGAATCTGATCAATAGTATACTTAAGATGGAAATGTGGTATATCAATATTTTCACTATCATTATTTTCTCAAAACTTATTACCTAATATGTATGGCAGTTACAGAAGAAAAATACAATATATGAGTTGCAAAAAGATATGTAACATACCATATAATGATGCTATTTAAGGCCTTTCTAATCAAGTTTTTGCTGTTTTCTAAATTTTATGTATTCTGATATTAATTGCAACATTGCAAACTGGAAGTAAAGCACACAATGCAAAGGATTCAAAATTTCTCTCATTGTCTTCAAATACCTTCTTGCAATCTGATTTCTACTGGCCTAAACTGAAAATGAAAACAGTGATTATGAGGAATGGGGACATTCATCGTCCTTAGATTGCTTTTACCATATATACATCTTGTTTGCTTGCTAAGTTGTCCCACTATCTGCAACCCTATGGACAGCAGCCTGCCAGTCTCCTCTGCCCAGAGCATTTCTCAGGCAAGAATATTGGAGCGAGTTGCCACTTCCCTCTCTATGGGATCTTCCTGATCCAGGGATGAAACCCATGTATCCTGCATTGGCAAGTGGGTCCTTTTACTGCTGAGCCACCAGGAAAGCTCATATGCATCTACAAGATTTTTATTTCATTACTATGGGAGTGGCTTGCCTAACTGAGGAATAAGCACACATTTCAGAAAGGACTTTCTCTCTTTTGTTATTTTAAGTACTATCTTCGAAAAGGAGTACTTGCTGAATCAGAGAAACATTCAAAGGACACCAGTTATATAAGAATCCTTAGAAAGTTACCATGAAAGACTATGCCTGCTAACAGTGACTTAGTCAAAGTCAAGGACCCAAGTATGTGACTTTTGAATTAAAAAATGATCAACCATAATGATGATGATGAAGTTAAAAATGTTATATAACTAATATGTATATGGAGAGAGTACCTCCTGTGTGATAAGATCTATACCCAGAGGGATGGTACAGGGAGGGAGGAGGGAGAGGGTTCAGGGTGGGGAACACATGTATACCTGTGGTGGATTCATGTTGATGTATGGCAAAACCAATACAATATTGTAAAGTAATTAACCTCCAATTAAAATAAATAAATTTATATTAAAAAAAGAATTTAAGAAGTATTTTCTTTATTTAATGACTTACAAAAGAAAATTCCAAATGAGTTTTCCAAAGATTTAGCCCTTGTAAAACTCACCAGCAAAAATTCAGAGTCTTCAATATCCCATTTTATGAATAAAGAAATTAAAACTTAGAGGCATTAAATAATTTACCCAAGGTTACATAAAGTGACTGAGTCAAGATTCCTTCCATACAACTGAATTTAGAAACAGCTGTGTATTTGTATAGTTGCAACATCAAAGTTGGTGATGGACAGGGAGGCCTGGCGTGCTGCAATTCATGGGGTCTCAAAGAGTCGGACAAGACTGAGTGACTGAACTGAACTGAACATCAAAAAATGTTTTCTTCTTCCATATGGGTAGTCACTAGTGTCACAGTTGTCATTAACAGAGTGCATTCCCTAAAGGAACATGACTTTGGTCTGGTTTAGAACTTTTAAAAATTGTATTGACAATTTCATGTTTAACTAGACATAGACCTTTGAGATAATATAGACATTCTAATCCTATTACTATACATTGATGACCTGGTTGTTGAAAAAGGTTGTTGGTGGATGGGACCTCTGTTGGCCCAAAAGCTAGACCCTGACAATCAGAGGCTCCTTTACCCATTTCCCTTCCCCTTGGAATTTATGCTCTGCTCACCATTTCCATTGTTGGATCCATTTTCATGGATTAAGCCTTGACAAAGCAATGTGTGGCTGAGACAACATAGACTGTATATGTGATTGACCCAGTTAATTTCTTTCTATAAACTTTTAAGATTCTTGTGGGAGAGGATGAAGATCTACTCATCTTATGGCAATCCATGATAAGCCTTGCATTTAAGTTCCTTTGCTCATAAAACCTGTCATCTACCAGTCTGGAGTGGCCCACTTCTTTCTTTAGTTTATCCTTTACCTCTGTGTATGGGGGCTAGTTTCAGATTTTTCCTGGGAAGCTTCTAAGGTTTTGAACCAACGATAGTGCAGTGGGTTATTACCAATTTCTTATTTTAGTCTCAAAAATAGGAACTTCCTACTTATTTGTGAACAATTAAGAAAAATTATTTTATTCTCTTCACATCATATTTGCTCTTCCATTTCTAGACAAAGATGCAGCAGTAGCAGCAGCTACTCTGTGTATAACAGGCATAGGACATTTCTGTTTATGACTGGTTTGCCTTAGTTCAATGTAGGAAGAAGTAGATGAAAGTCCAAATTCCCTGTAAGTCCTAGATCGTGTTTTAAATCCTATTTCACTAGCTGATACTGTGGTTAGCCACTTTAAGTAAAATTCAGTAACTAAAGCAATCACTGTTCTTTATAATTATCACATGATAGCATGTGAATTCAATTATTTCACCCATTTTCTCATTTCTTCTCTTTTCATGTATAGAATTGTGCATGTGTTGAATAAGTATTAAGAATAAATGTGCTGGCCTTTAAGAATGACTTTAATGGTGAGTTTGCATTACTATAAGTACATGCTGCTGCTGCTGCTGCTGCTAAGTTGCTTCAGTCCTGTCCGACTCTGTGCGACCCCATAGACGGCAACCAGGCTCCCCTGTGTCCCTGGGATTCTCCAGGCAAGAATACTGGAGTGGGTTGCCATTTCCTTCTCCAATGCATGAAGGTGAAAAGAGAAAGTGAAGTCTCTCAGTTGTGTCTGACTCTTAGCGACCCCAGGTACTGCAGCCTACCAGCCTCCTACACCCATGGGATTTTCCAGGCAACAGTACTGGAGTGGGGTGCCATTGGCTTCTCCAACTATAAGTACATACTTGCTTCTATATAAGTGCATACATTATGCATTAATTTGAAGAACTGATATGACAGAGATCAACTTATGCTTAGAATGCATCTACAGTATTTCTCTCAGAAAAGTTAATATACTTATTTGTCCATGATAAAAAACCTCTTAAGAGCAGTGGTATTAAACTTAAGAAAATATGCCTGCCTGGTAAGGGAATGAATTATTAGGTTAATACTTTAAATCTTATTTCAGATTCTTTGACATAAGTGGTGAAATTAAAATATATATTCCTATTTTATTTTATTGTTTTCTACTTATTATATTTTCTGTATGTTTTACTATAAGGATATTACATGCAATGAAAATCTTTTTAAGTTTAGGGAAAATTAGGATAATTTGAAGAAATTACAATTCTCAGCAAGTCTCTGAACTGGGTAATATATTGTATCTATTTCCCAATATGGTGTAGCTTAAACCTGTATCTGCACAAAAAAATCAAGCTCAGATTTCATTACTTGATGGGAAGAGGGGAAATCTAGGGGTGGAGGTGTGAGAAGTATAAATTATTGGGTGCAAAGGTCAACAGGGGGAATATAGCCAATATTTTGTAATAATTGTGAAGTGAAAGTAACCTTTAAAAATAATGTGTCTATATGTATATATATGTATTTATTTTAAAAATATTTAAAATTGACTGTAAGTGTGGGGGCAGTGTACTCTCAGAACAAATATATCTTTGTCTAAGCTATCTTGATGAAAGTGAAAGTGGAGAGTGAAAAAGCTGGCTTAAAGCTCAACATTCAGAAAACGAAGATCATGGCATCCGGTCCCATCACTTCATGGCAAATAGATGGGGAAACAGTGGAAACAGTGTCAGACTTTATTTGGGGGGGCTCCAAAATCACTGCAGATGGTGATTGCAGCCATGAAATTAAAAGGTGCTTACCCCTTGGAAGAAAAGTTATGACCAACCTAGATAGCATATTCAAAAGCAGAGACATTACTTTGCCGACTAAGGTCCGTCTAGTCAAGGCTATGGTTTTTCCTGTGATCATGTATGGATGAGAGTGTTGGACTGTGAAGAAGGCTGAGCGCCGAAGAATTGATGCTTTTGAACTGTGGTGTTGGAGAAGACTCTTGAAAGTCCCTTGGACTGCAAGGAGATCCAACCAGTCCATTCTGAAGGAGATCAGCCCTGGGATTTCTTTGGAAGGAATGATGCTAAAGCTGAAACTCCAGTACTTTGGCCACCTCATGCAAAGAGTTGACTCATTGGAAAAGACTCTGATGCTGGGAGGGATTGGGGGCAGGAGGACAAGGGAATGACCAAGGATGAGATGGCTGGATGGCATCACTGACTCGAAGGACGTGAGTCCGGGTGAACTCCGGGAGTTGGTGATAGACAGGGAGGCCTGGTGTGCTGTGATTCATGGGGTTGCAAGGAGTCTGACATGACTGAGCAACTGAACTGAACTGAACTGAAGCTATGTGAGACTTTCAAAGGACTAAATGAGGTTTACATTTTTAATCCATTCTAAGTAATTTCATTTAATAATCTGTCCATATAAGATTTAAAATCAAACAAAATCAATAAGATGCTGAATCTTTGTTTTATGAAATAATTAAATGTTTATTTCTAAGCAAGCCATTCTATTTTTAAATCTATCTTCCTAAAAAGAAGTTAAGACTCATTTTTGCTTTTCACTCAGTTGGTAGAGAATGTGGCCTGTCACAACTCCTTGGTTTTATTTCCAAGTGTTAATTGACTGAATCTCCATTTCCTTATAGCTCAAATGTGTTAGAATTTTTGTTATTGTTTCTATACAAAGAAATAAAAAAGTGATCCATTTAATTCTTTCTCTATCAAAGGAAATTTTTAGTATCATTGAATTTTTATATGGTTGGAAAACATATAAAATATCTCTAAGAGCACAGAGAAACCACATTTGGTTGACTACGGTAAAGTTTTGGTGCTACTACTTATAGACTAAGTAGCTGATGTTTCAGTTCAGTTTAGTCGCTCAGTCGTGTCTGACTCTTTGTGACCCCATGAACTGCAGCATGCCAGGCCTCCCTGTCCATCACCAACTCCCGGAGTTAACCCAAACTCATGTCCATCGAGTCGGTGATGCCGTCCAGCCATCTCATCCTCTGTCATCCCCTTCTCCTCCTGCCCCCAATCTCTCCCAGCATCAAAGTCTTTTCCAATGAATCAACTCTTCGCATGAAGTGGCCAAAGTATTGCAGTTTCAGCTTCAGTATCAGTCCTTCTGAAGAACACCCGGGACTGATCTCCTTTAGGATTAACTAGTTGGATCTCCTTGCAGTCCAAGGGACTCTCAAGAGTCTTTTCCAACACCACAGTTCAAAAACATCAATTCTTCGGCACTCAGCATCTTTCTTCACAGTCCAACTCTCACATCCATGCATGACCAATTGAAAAAAATATGCTATCTAGGTTGGTCATAACTTTCCTTCCAAGGAGTAAGCATCTTTTAATTTCATCACTGCAATCACCATCTGCAGTGATTTTGGAGCCCCCCAAAATAAAGTCAGCCACTGTTTCCCCATCTATTTCCTATGACATAATGGGACCAGATGCCATGATCTTAGTTTTCTGAATGTTGAGCTTTAAGCCAACTTTTTCACTCTCCTCTTTCACTAGCAAGCACTTAATTTTATATTAGCTTATACTAGAAGTATATTATTACTTATAGAAGTTTTAATAACAGTGTAACCACAGTCATACTCATTGTGGTTTCACTGGTCACTGAGTCGTATCTGACTCTTGCAACCCTGTAGACTATAGCCTGCCAGGCTCATCTTTCCATGGGATTCTCCAGGCAAGAATACTGGAATGGGTTGCCAGTTCCTTCTCCAGGGGATCTTCCCGTCCCAGGAATAGAACCCAGGTCTGCACTGCAGGCAGATTCTTTACCGACTGCGCTGCAAGCTGCTGCTGCTAAGTCACTTCAGTCGTGTCCAACTCTGTGCGACCCGATAGACGGCAGCCCACCAGGCTCCCCCGTCCCTGGGATTCTCCAGGCAAGAACACTGGAATGGATTGCCATTTCCTTCTCCAGTGCATGAAAATGAAAAGTGAAAGTGAAGTCCCTCAGTCGTGTCTGACTCGTAGCGATCCCATGGACTGTAGCCTACCAGGCTCCTCTGTCCATGGGATTTTCCAGGCAAGAGTACTGGAGTGGGGTGCCATTGCCTTCTCTGAGCTACAAGGGAAGCCAGTAATTATACTGAAATTCAAACATTCTAAAAAATGTGTTTTGCTCTTAAACCATTTTGGCGGCTAAATCTTATCTGAGTTGACCTGAACTCAGGTGATGATAAAACCAAACCAGAATTGAAGCAAATCCATTTATAGTTTTTTGTAAAGCCCAACACATGTGGTATGCTTTTAGTTTGCTGAAGTAACGTGAATGCATTTCACTGAGACATGTTCCTGGACTCAACTGAAGGTGTTAAGTGATGTAACATGTATGAAGCTTGGGAAAAAAAGAAATTTAAAGCTCAGCTGGCCGCATGAGTTTCTGATGGAGTATAGTCGATCTATAATCAAATCTGCTAGTCCTAGTTCTTGAAAAAGAAACAGTAAAAATCAAAATACAAACATCTTACTTAAACCTAAAAAGTGTGCCTCCAAATATGCCCAGTCTCTCTGATCATCTGCATGTCCTTTACTTGACCTCTTCTGTTCACTCTACTTTTTGTTGTTATATTTTTTCCTATACTTGTCTCACTAAGAGCCTTTGCTAATAAGCCCCTTTCTCGCAGTACATATTCTATTCCACCAGTTAATTTCCTTATCTCTTGCTAACTGAGCTTTCAGACTAGATTTTCCTAGTAGCTTAGTAATACTTCTGTAATTTTCCAACATATTACTTTGATGTGACATAAAAAGTTACATAAAGTTAGTAAATCAAATAGACTGTGATTAAAGACAGTATAATTTCTATAGGAATTAGCTTAAATAAATAAAGTTNTAGACTGTGATTAAAGACAGTATAATTTCTATAGGAATTAACTTAAATAAATAAAGTTTAAAAGGTGAAAAAAAGGCAGTTAACTTGTAGTAGATATAGCTGGTTGATGAATCAGCATCTATCCTCTACTCTGCCTTGATAAGAAACTTTGATCTTTTTTAACCCTCCTGTGAGAATCCATGTACTTCTGTGAAGATTTCTGTAAAGGTTTAATAAGTTATAGTGAACTCATTCCTTTTTACTGTTTTTATTTGTGGAAAATATAAGACACATAAAGAGAGATTTTCAGTGGACTTCTAGAAAAGGTTTATATACTATTTGCAAAATTGGTAAATAAGACCCAGATAGCTTCTTAGGGCAATTTTCCCAAATTTGTAAATTCAGATTAAAGTGTTCTGAAGCATAAAAAAAGGGCAACATTTAAATCATTTGTTTATAGTGAATATGCCCTTAGTCTGTTACCAAAACAAGAAAAGAATTAAAAACAAAACAACCCAGTACAGGTAAACATAGCTTCTGAATGTTGATGGAATGCTCTTAAATAAAATATCTGCAAAATAATAAAATATTTTTAAAATACAATACATCACCAGTTTGGGTTTATTTCAGGAATGCAAAGATTATTCAATTTTAGAAATATAGTAAGTTTATCATGTTGATAGTTATAAGAAAAGAGCCTATGATTATGT
>SJYQ01002600.1:468038-492639 GCA_006410935.1 Redunca redunca | reverse complement strand
GACCAGGGGAAAAACCATATCCTTAACTTAGATGGACCTTAGTTGGCAAAGTAATGTCTCTGCTTTTGAATATACTATCTAGGTTGGTCATAACTTTTCTTCCAAGGAGCAAGCGTCTTTTAATTTTGTGGCTGCAGTCACCATCTGCAGTGATTTTGGAGCCCCCCAAAATAAAGTCTGACACTGTTTCCACTGTTTCTCCATCTATTTGCCATGAAGTGATGGGACCGGATGCCATGATCTTCGTTTTCTGAATGTTGAGCTTTAAGCCAACTTTTTCACTCTCCACTTTCACTTTCATCAAGGGGCTTTTGAGTTCCTCTTCACTTTCTGCCATAAGGGTGGTGTCATCTGCATATCTGAGGTGATTGATATTTCTCCCGGCAATCTTGATTGTGTTTCTTCCAGTCCAGCGTTTCTCATGATGTACTCTTCATAGAAGTTAAATAAGCAGGGTGACAATATACAGCTTTGACATACTCCTTTTCCTATTTGGAACCAGTCTGTTGTTCCATGTCCAGTTCTAACTGTTGCTTCCTGACCTGCATACAGATAGGTACATACAAAATTGAGAGGAAGGTATAGAGACTCTCCATATATTCTCTGCCCATATACAGGCATAGCTTCCCTCATTATCAAAATCACTCATCAGAATGGTGCACTTTTTATCAAGAATGAACCAGCATTAACATATCATAATCACTCAAAGTTTATGGTTTACTTTAAGGTTAATTCTTGTAATTCTACATTCTATTGGACAAATGTGTAATGACATGTGTCCATTATCATAGTATGCACAGACTATTTTCATTGTTCAAAAAATCCTCTGTGCTCTCCCAATTCATCACTCCACCCCCAAACATCCCTGGAAACCACTGATCTTTTTCTTACCTCCATAGTTTTGCATTTTTCTGAATGTCATATCATTGGAATCATATAATATGTATCCTTTTCTTCAGATTGACTTCTTTCACTTAAAAATATGCATTTAAGATTTGCCATGTCTTTTCTTAATCATTTCTTTTTAGTGTGGAATAATATTCTATTGTCTGGATGTACCACTGTTTATTTATCCAGTCGTCTATTAAGGGACATCTTGGTTACTTCCAAATTTTTGCAAATAGGAGCAATGCTGCTATACATATATGTGTGTAAATATGTATATCTGTGCACAGATATTTTAAAGATACAAATTTTCAGCCCCTCTGTGTAAATATCGGGAAGCCTGGTAAGAGTTTGTTTATGTTAAGAAACTGTTAAGCTATCTTCCAAAATGTCCGTACCTTTTTCCATTCCTAGCAGTAATGTATGAGTGCCTGTTGTTTCATATCCTTGTCAGCATTTGGTGATGTCAGTGCTTCAGATCTGGATATTCTAATAGGAATATAGTGACATCTTATTGTTTTAAATTGCATTACTTATGACATATGATGTAGAGCATCTTATCATATGCTTATTTGCCATCTGTATATCTTCTTTGACTAAGGTTTGTGAAGTTTTTTATTATTGTTGAAGTATGCTGCTAAGTCGTTTAGTTGTGTTCGATCCTGTGCGACCCCACAGATGGCAGCCCACCAGGCTCCACCATCCCCAGGATTCTTCAGGCAAGAACACTGGAGTGGGTTGCCATTTCCTTCTCCAGTGCATGAAAGTGAAAAGTGAAAGTGAAGTCGCTCAGTAAGTGTCCGACTCTTCATGACCCCATGGACTACAGCCTACCAGGATCCTCCATCCATGGGATTTTCCAAGCAAGAGTACTGGATTGGGGTGCCATTACATTCTCCGTTGTTGAAGTATAGTTGATTTACAATGTGTTAGTTTTAGGTGTACAGCAAAGTGATAAATATATATATATGTATATTCTTTACAGATTCATTTTCCTTGTAGTTTGTTATAAAATGTTGAGTATAGTTCTGTGTGCTATCAGGTAGGTCTTGATAGTTATCTATTTTATATGCAGTATTTGTATATATTTATCCTAAATGCCTCTTGTGCCCCGCCCCCTTCCCTTTGGTAACCATAAGTTTGATTTTTATTCCTGTGTGTCTATTTCTGTTTTGTATATAAATTAAGTTGTATCTTCTTTGTTTTAGATTCCATTTATAAGTAATAATATATGATATTTGTCTTTGTCTGGCTTACCTCATTGCATATGATAATCTCTAGGTCCATCCATGTTGCTTCAGATGACATTATTTTATTCCTAAACTGCTGAGTAAAATTTGTGTGTGTATACACACACACACACACACACACACACATATATATATATATATATCAGAGAAGGCAGTGACACCCCACTCCAGTACTCTTGCCTGGAAAATCCCATGGATGGAGGAGCCTCGTAGGCTGCAGTCCATGAGGTCGCTAAGAGTCAGACACGACTGAGTGACTTCACTTTCGCTCTTCACTTTCATGCATTGGAGAAGGAAATGGCAACCCACTCTAGCGTTCTTGCCTGGAGAGTCCCAGGGACGGGGGAGCCTGGTGGGCTGCCATCTGTGGGGTTGCACAGAGTCAGACACGACTTAAGTGACTTAGCAGCATATATACATATATATATATGTACACATACCACATCTTCCTTATCCATTCATCTGTCAATGGACATTTAGTTTGCTTCAATGTTTTGGCTATCATAAAAGTGAATTTTTAAGAGTTCTTTGTATATTTTGAGTAACAGTCCTTTATCAGATGTGTCATTTGCAAATATTATCTCACAGTCCGTGGCTTGTCTTCTAATTCTTTTGAAATTGTCTCACAGAGTTGAAGTTCTTAATTTAATAAACTCCAGATTGTCAATAAGTTGTTTTATTTTTTTTTTAAATTGATAGTTTCTTTGGAGTTAAATATAAGAAGGCATCACATGACCAAAGTCATCTTGGCTTTCTCCTATATTACCTCCCAGGGGCTTTATAGTTTTGATTATACCTTTAAATGTCTGATCCATTTTGAGTTAATTTTGTGTGGAGTGTGTATAGTTTGTGTTTAAATTAATTTTGTGCCTGTGGATGATCAGTTGTTCTATAACTATTCACTTAAAGACTGTCTGTCAAAGATCAGTTGACTGTATTATGTTGTTCAGTCACTCAGTCATGTCTGATTCTTTGTAATCCCGTAGAGTGAAGCATGCCAGGCTTCCCTATCCTTCACCATACACCAGATATTGCTCAAATTCATGTCCATTGAGTCAGTGATGCCATCCAACCATCTCATTCTCTCTGGTCCCCTTTTCCTCCTGCCTTCAGTCTTTCCCAGCATCAGGGTCTGTTCCAATGAGACAGCTCTTTGCATCAGGGGGCAAAGTATAGGAGCTTCATTATCAGCATCAGTCCTTCCAATCAATATTCAGGATTGATTTCCTTTAGGATTGACCAGTTTCCTGCTACAACTAACACCCCCAAAAGATGTCCTTTTCATTATAGGGGACTGGAATGCAGAAGTAGGATGTCAAGAAACACCTGGAGTAACAGATAAATTTGGCTTTGCAGTACAGAATGGAGCAGGGCAAAGGCTAACAGAATTCTGCCAAGAGAACACACTGATCATAGAAAACACCCTCTTCCAACAACAAAGGAGAAGACTCTACACATGGACATCACCAGATGGTCAACAATGAAATGAGATTGATTTTATCCTTTGCAGCCAAAGATGGAGAAGCTCTATACAGTCAGCAAAAACAAGACTGGGAGCGGAATGTGGCTCAGATCATGAATTCCTTATTTCCAAACTCAGACTGAAATTGAAGAAAGTGGGGGAAAAAACTAGACCATTCAGGTATGACCTAAATCAAATCCATTACAATTATACAGTGGAAGTGAGAAATAGATTTAAGGGACAAGATCTGATAGAATACCTGATGGACTATGGATGGAGGTTCATGACACTGTAGAGGAGACAGGGAGCAAGACCATCCCCATAAAAAAGAAATGCAAAAAAAGCAAAATGGTGCTTGGGGAGGCCTTACAATAGCTGTGAAAAGAAAAGAAGCAAAAAGCAAAGGATAAAAGGAAAGATATACCCATTTGAATGCAGAGTTCCAAAGAATAGCAAGGAGAGATAGGAAGGCCTTCCTCAGTGATCAATGTAAAGAAATAGAGGAAAACAACAGAATGGGAAAAAATAGAGATATCTTCAAGAAAATTAGAGATACCAAGTGACCATTACGTGCAAAGATGGGCACCATAAAGGACAGAAATCATATGGACCTAACAGAAGCAGAAGATATTAAGAAGAGGTGGCAAGAATATACAGGAAAACTGTACAAAAAGATCTTAACAATCCAGATAATCATGATGGTGTGATCATTCCCACTCACCTAGAGCTGGACATCCTGGAATGTGAAGTCAGGTGGGCCTTAGGAAGCATCACTACAAACAAAGCTAGTGGAGGTGATGGAATTCCAGTTGAGCTATTTCAAATCCTGAAAGATGATGCTGTGAAAGTGCTGCACTCAATATGCCAGCAAATTTGGAAAACTCAGTAGTGGCCACAGGACTGAAAAAGGTCAGTTTTCATTCCAACCCCAAAGAAAGGAAATGCCTTCAAAGAATGCTCAAACTATCACACAATTGCACTTATCTCACACGCTAGCAAAGTAATGCTCAAAATTCTCCAAGCCAGACTTCAGCAATATATGAACCATGAACTTCCAGATGTTCAAGCTGGTTTTAGAAAAGGCAGAGGAACCAGAGATCAAATTGCCAACATCCTCTGGATCATAGAAAAAGCAAGAGAGTTCCAGGAAAAAACATCTATTTCTGCTTTATTGACTATGCCAAAGCCTTTGACTGTGTGGATCACAATAAACTGTGGAAAATTCTTCAAGAGATGGGAATATCAGACCACCTGACCTGCCTCTGGACAAACCTGTATGCGTGTCAGGAAGCAAAAGTTAGAACTTGACATGGAACAACAGACTGGTTCCAAATAGGAAAAGGAGTACGTCAAGGTTGTATATTGTCACCCTTCTTATTTAACTTATATGCAGAGTATATCATGACAAATGCTGTTGGAGGAAGCATAAGCTGGAATCAAGATTTCAGGGAGAAATATCAATAACCTCAGATATGCAGATGACACCACCTTTATGGCAGAAAGTGAAGAGGAGCTAAAAAGCCTCTTGATGAAAGTGAAAGAGGAGAGTGAAAAAGTTGGCTTAAAACTCAACATTCAGAAAACGAAGATCATGGCATCTGGTCCCATCACTTCATGGCAAATAGATGGTGAAACAGTGCAAATAAGGGCTGACTTTATTTTTCTAGGCTCCAAAATCACTGCAGATGGTGACTGCAGCCATGAAATTAAAAGACACTTATTCCTTGGAAGGAAAGTTATGACTAACCTAGATAGCATATTAAAAAGCAGAGACATTACTTTACCAACAAAGATCCGTCTAGTCAAGGCTGTGGTTTTTTCAGTAGTCATGTATTGATGTGAGAGTTGGACTATAAAGAAAGCTGAGTGCCAAAGAATTGGTGCTTTGGAACTGTGGTGTTGAAGAAGAGCCTTGAGAGTCCTGTGGACTGCAAGGAAATCCAACCAGTCTGTCATAAATGAGATCAGTCCTGGGTGTTCATTGGAGGGACTGATGCTGAAGTTGAAACTCCAATGATTTGGCCACCTGATGAGGAGAGCTGACTCATTGGAAAAGGTCCTAATGCTGGGAAAGATTGAGGGCAGGAAGAGAAGGGGATGACAGAGGATGAGATGGCTGGATGGCATCACTGACACAATGGACATGGGTTTGCATGAACTCTGGGAGTTGGTGATGGATGGGGAGGCCTGGCGTGCTGCGATTCATGGGGTTGCAAATAGTTGGACACAACTGAGCGATTGAACTGAAGGGACTGGTTTGATCTCCTTGTATCTCAAGGGACGCTCAAGAATCTTCTCCAACACCAAAATTCAAAAGCATCAATCCTTTGGCTCTCAGCCTTCTTTATGGTCCAACTCTCACATCCATACATGACTACTGGAAAAAACCATGGCCTTTACTAGATGGACCTTTGTTGGCAAAATAATATCTCTGCTTTTTAATATGCTGTCTAGGTTGGTCATAACTTCTCTTACAAGGAGTAAGTGTCTTTTAATTTTATGGCTGCAGTCACCATCATCAGTGATTTTGAAGCTCAAAAATAAAGCCTCTCACTATTTCCAGTGTTCCCCCATCCCTTTACCATGTAGTGATGGGGCCAGATGCCATGATCTTTTTCTGCATTATAGTCATCCTTCATATCCATGGATTCCACATCAGTAGAGTCAATGAAATTTGATAGAAAATAAGTTTTTAAAATTGCAGGAAGTTCCAAAAAGTATAGATATTTACATAGCACTTATAATGTATTGGGTTTTATAAGTAATCTAGAAATGATTCTGGAGGTTGTGTGTCAGTTATACATAAGTACTCTCCTATTTTACTCAAGTAACTTTTGGTATTTACTGTGAATCCTTGAAGCCAATCCCTTGAAGATACCAAGAGATGACTATATTCACAATAGGAAATAGTCTACCTACTTAGAGTAACAGAACTGAATTTAACAATATTTTGTGAAAAAATAGTTCCATGAATATTCCATACAATGTGATCCTGTTTTTATAAAGTTAAAATGAAAAGAAAATCATATGTATTTTAGATAATTAAAAAAACAGATAAATGATAACACCAATTTTGGGTTATCTCTAATGTGGGGAGGCAAAAGTTGAAGGAAGTTATTGTATGTTTTCATTGTTGTTCTATTTTTTAAGTAGGGGTGTCATTCCTAGGTTATCCCGTTAGCTGTTTCAGAGGTTATTACAAAATTTTACCAGGCTAGTAAAATCCATGTGGTATGTTTATGGATGCTCAGTTCAGTTCAATCATTCAGTCATGTCTGACTCTTTGTGACCCCACAGACTGTAGCAGGCCAGGCATCCCTGGCCATCACCAGTTCCTGGAGTTTGCTCATACTCATGTCTCTTGAGTTGGTTATGCCATTCAACCATCTCATCCTCTGTTGTCCCCTTCTCCTCCTGCCTTCAACCTTTCCCAGCATCAAGGTCTTTTCCAATGAGTCAGTTCTTCATATCAGGTGGCCAAAGTATTGGAGTTTCAGCTTCAGTATCTGTCCTTCTAATGTTAATTTTATTATTTAAAAAAATAAGTGGAGTAAAAATAAAATGGGACTTCCCAGGTTGCTCAGACTGTAAAGAATCCACTTGCAATTCAGGAGAACTGGGTTTAATCCCTGACTTGGGAAGATCCCCTGGAGAAGGAAATGGCTACTCACTCCAGTATCCTTTCTGGAGAATTCCATGAACAGAGGAGCCTAGCAGGCTGAATTCTATGGGGTTGCAAAGAGTCAGACATAACTGAGAGACTAACACGTTAGTGTGTGCATGGATTCTTACATTGAATCCCCTAAAAATTAGACTTTGTGTCAAAGATATAAGGAGACAGATTTCATTTGATAGGTGATCCTAAGAGTATCAATGTGGGAATGGGAGAGTAGAACAGGGAAGGAAAATAGGCCAAAGGTGGTACATTAATGAGTAGGTTGCTTCTATAGTAAAGTAGAACATACGTCAGACTTGCCCCAGAGTTGTCCAAAATATCCAAAGTTGGACTGTGTAATAACATCTTTTGTCATTGGCAGAGGGTTTCAAATTTATTTAAAAGCATTTGTCTTTGGAATTCTGACCTGCTTTGCATGCAGCAAATACTCCTCATGGCAGTAGGGAAAGTTCTCAGGAAGAGAGTGTACTTGTAGTGAGACGCTATCATCTTCCAAGAAGCAGTGAATTTGAATGCTGGGGAACTATAAGCCAAACACCAATAGCACCTACTATAGTCCATTCAAGCATACTTGTACTTTACATTAAGTTCCTCTGTCCTCCCATTGATTTTTCAAGATCATTATCAGTCAAAACTTCTAAATCAAAAGGATTTATATAGTATCTTTAGTGAGATAAGCTACACTCTCTGGTTGTACTTGTTTCTGAGGCTGTAATTGCTCTGTGTGTTTTCTGTCCTCTATTGTCCCTTCTAGAGTCCACTCATCTTTGGTTAGCATTTGTGTTAGTTTATGTTGATGACCCAATAGAAATAACTCATGGTTAAGTTTTCTGAGTCCCTTTAATACTGTGCTTTTCTCTGGTAGTGATTGCTATAATTGCCCATTTGTTCTCCTCTCCCCAATTGGGAAGTATAAAGAACAACCCCAATTACTTTTTCCTCCTGAAAGTAATTACTTATTCTCTTGGAGACTTCACTATTTTCATGGCTATAAATATTTTTATTTAAGTAAAATATGATACTGGTATCATATTGATATCAGTATCCCTGCGCTCTCGCTGTTATAGCNCAGTAAAGTAAAACTGTTTCAAAATTGTCTTGTTTCTAAATAGATTTTCCTCTCCTTTATAACAATATTGATAAGGAATTTAGGTGCTTCACTACCAAGAAACAAATATGAAAAGCATTATTTTAGTGATGCATTATTTTGCCTATTATGACCAACCTAGACAGCATATTAAAAAGCAGAGACATTACTTTGTCAACAAAGTTCTGTCTGGTCAAGGCTATGGTTTTTCCGGTAGTCATGTATGGATGTGAGAGTTGGACTATAAAGAAAACTGAGCACAGAAGAATTGATGCTTTNCTGTGGTGTTGGAGAAGACTCTTGAGAGTCCCTTGGACTGCAAGGAGATCCAATCAGTCCATCTTAAAAGAGATCAGTCCTAGGTGTTCACTGGAAGGACTGACGTTGAAGCTGAAATTCCAGTACTTTGGCCACCTCATGCAAAGAGCTGACTCATTTGAAAAGACCCTGATGCTGGGAAAGATTGAGGGCAGGAGGAGAAGGGGACAACAGAGGATGAGATGGTTGAATGGCATCACCAACTCAATGGACATGAGTTTGGGTAAACTCTAGGAGTTGGTGATGGACAGGGAGGCCTGGCGTGCTGCAGTTCATGGGGTTGCAAGGAGTCAGACACAACTGAGTGATTGAAATAAACTGAATACATTTGTTTATTTTCAATTAACTAGAAATGCTAGAACATAGTTTAGTAGATGAAATAAAAAACTTGTTTTGCATAGATTTCCTGAATAAAGTGAAAGCGAAGTCACTCAGTCGTGTCTGACTCTTTGTGAACCCATGGACGGTAGCCTACCAGGCCCCTCAGTCCATGGAATTTTCCAGGCAAGAGTACTGGAGTGGGTTGCCATCTCCTTCTCCAGGGGATCTTCCCAACCCAGGGATTGAACCCGGGTCTCCCACATTGCGGGCAGACGCTTTACCATCTGAGCCACCTGGGAAGCCAAATAAACTAAAAATGCTTTTAAACTATAATGTTAAACTTTATTGTAGAGGATTGGAGTTCTAATTTCTATGATTCTGGGTTATAAGTTGATCTACAAGACAAATATCTTTCATTTGTTAAAATAATTATTTTTAAACAACTATATTAGTTGCTGACCATGCAGCATAAAACTAAAACATGGTCTATTCTCATAGACCATTTCCTTCATGTAAGATGTTAAATGTCTTATAAAAATTTGTTTGGCAAGTAGATAACAGTTAAAGATAACATGAGCTTTTTTTTTTTTTCTTTTTCCCTTAAATTATAAAGAAAAATGTCCAATATAAAATAAAATATTTAAATAAAAAAAATAAAGGGAAAACAGAGAAAAAAGTCACCAAACTTATTTTTCTGTGTGACAGAATAATAATTATGAATTTCTTAATGAAAAAAGTATCACATTTTGCATGACCAGGCAGCTAGCATTACAAAGAAATGATATAGATTCTATAAGTATGTATGCATATGGGTTGTTCGTGTTTAGTTGCCAAGTCCTGTCCAACTCTTTTGTGACCCCATAGACCATAGTCTGCCAGGCTCCTCTGTCCATGGGATTTCCCAGGCAAGAAAACTGGAGTGGGTTATTTCCTTCTTCAGGGGATATTCCCAACCTAGGGACTGAACTCACCTCTCTTGAGTCTCCTGCACTGGCAGGCAGATTCTTTACCACTGAGCCAGCATGGAAGCCATGTATATGGGTGCACACAGGTATATCTGCCAGGTCAACAGTACTACCACTACCATCATTACAAAGGTAAAGCTGTTGGAGTTGCTCTCCCCAACCCAGTGTAGGGCCCTTGATAACTTATCTTAGGTAGATTCTGTTTTTTATCCATTTAATAAGATAAATAATGTGACTTGCTTAGAATCAAAACTTTTTTAATGAGGAGACCCTGGGTTCTATAGGCCCTTTTAGGTTTGGTCCTGGGTGGCAGGCTGGGCCTTTGGTTATGTTCTTAAATATTAGCACCAGGTGTAAATATTTTGGAGAAGGAAATGGTAACATACTTCAGTATTCTTGCCTTGGAAACCCCATGGATAGATAAGTCTGGCGGGCTACAGTCCATGGGGTTGCAGAGAGTTGGATGTGACTTAGCGCCTAAACAACAACAAGAACAGAAATATTTTTAGCTCAGTAGTTTCAGCAAGAATCTTTTTAGTAGATTAGAATGGGAATGATATAATTTGTAAAATCTTCTAGTAAATGGGTTATTTAAAATGAACAATGTATTTGTCTATAGACACTACAGTAAGAGAACATTTTAAAAAGGAACAACTCTCTGCTTTTAATTTGCTTTCCCTCAGACAGTTTATTGTAAATGCAGTTTCTCTAGTTAAAGTAATTATGTTTTTTATTTTAACTATAAGTTACTCAGAAGTCCACATGACTAGGGTTTCCACACATGCTTGGTAATAGCTGCTTGAGGTGCTTAAGAAAAATGTAGTTTTCTAAGACCTTTCTAACAAATTGAGTTGAAATTCCAGGAGACAATTTGACAATCTCTACTTTTAACAAGGTCACTTGATATACCTTTCCATCAGATAAATTTGCAGGATACTGCATTAAACTGTAGGCTTCAAGTGACTAGGGACCATTGCCTGCCCATAATAAGTGCTTAATGTATTTGTTAGAATGAATGACATTAAAATATCATTTTTTTCCAGACTTTTAATAAGATTATCTGCTTAAGCAGTGATTGACATCTATAAGCTGTAGTAGATATATTTCTAAACTTGTGTTTATTGGATGGTACTTCTGTTTTGTGGTAGTTTAATTGCTAAGTCAAGTCTGACTCTTGCGACCCCATGGACTATAGCCCACCAGGCTCCTCTGTCCATGAGATTTTTCAGGCAAGAATACTGGAATGGGTTGCCATTTCCTTCTCCAGGGGATCTTCCCAACCCAGGGATTGAACCTGGGCCTCCTGCACTGCAGGCAGATTCTTTACTGACTGAGCTAACGGAAGTACCCTGTACTTCTGTTTATTGCCTCAATATATGACATAAGCAAGCATTCACAAACTTCCTGTAAGGCATTTCTTCCCATGAAATCTTCTACCTCTGAATTTAGAATAAAAACAAATAAGCCATACCCAAAATATATCTGTGCTACATTTTTCTCCTAATTGTTTTTCTTTTCTTGGTTCAGAGAAAGAAAGAAAGAGGGATCACATTCCAAATACTGAAATCTCCTAAATGGTTACATTTAAGTGGACCTCATATACTGTTGGGTATCTACTTGGTGTACAGTATTGCCCTGCAATTTTTTTTCTTTTTATCATTTTTTTTTTCTTTTCTATCTTAACCTCAGTTTCCTGCACCTGACTTAAACATTGAGTTGCAGATTAAATAACAGTAAACATAGCATTGAAAGGAATAGTCTCCTATGCACAGTCTTTCTACCCTGTTGTGTATGCCTGGACCTTGGGCCTTGAATACTTCCTTACCAAGAGATAAAGAGCCCATGCAATCCATGTCAGGCTTCTTGCTTGGTATGGGAATATCTTTCCCTATTGCAAACTCAGTGAGCTTTCTACTTAAGCATGTAAGTACTCAATGAGTTTGTTCTACCTAAGTATGTAAATCAGTAGCCCTAAGGCACACAGTCAGCTTTCAGACTCCTTGCGGATAATGTGTGTGGATCCTTATACTGCAGCACAAGACAGGTGTCTTGCGTTGGCTGCCAGAGCACTGCTCTAGCCGTGGAGGGGCTCGCGTTGCTGGAGCTGACTTTGCTCTGTCTCTTCCCTGTCTGAGTTAAGTGTGGTTCAGTTTAGTGCTTGACTGCATTGTGTTTTCTTGGCAGCTCTGATCTCAAGATGCAGTATTGAGTCTTTTTTTGATATAAATTTATTTATTTTAATTGAAGGTTAATTACTTTACAATATTGTATTGGTTTTGCCATACATGGGATTGGTAACCAGTGCATGGTGTTCTGCTTGACAGATGACATCTGAAGTTCAAAGTCTTCATTCATAAATTGCTCTCTCAATGGATATTATTTACTAACTTTGTCATCTACTAAGTGACCTCATTGGATTAATTTGGTCTGAGCCATTATTAAATGCCATTTTTCAAGAAATATTTTCAAACCATACAAGTTATAATAAAATGATTATGAAAAATTAAATAGTATAATTTTATCCAGAGGTTATTAAGTTGAAGAAAAATTCATATATTAAAATAATTTTCATGACAATTAAATTGTCAATAACTTGTTTGGCTTCAAAAACTTGGCTAGTGTGCCTCTTAAATCTTCTATATAAACATAGACTTCCACAACAAATGTAGACTTTATACAGCACAGCATTTGCTTAGCCATCTGTTATATTTGCATAACCAGTGTCCAGGTTGCTCCCTGGTGTTCTACAACTTAATCAAGTACTCTGTTCACACAGTCATGTATTCCCTGAGAGCTGCCTCTAGTGAAGCTTACCCTGCTAAATCTATCAGTTAGTTTTAGTTACTAGCCAATCAGTTAATAAAACTGGAAAGCTAGGTCAAAGAAGAAAATCTTAGTTAAAATTCCTTTGTCTGTCTCACAAGATAATTTTAAAAGGCTGAAATTGAGGCATTCCTTCATTTGCTTATGAAGTAATGAAATACAAAGTAAAGGGGCTCTATTCTTTGTAGATAACTTAAAAACAATAAAACCTTACTAAAAGTTATCTACTTTTTATTATACCAGTGGTTCTAAATGTTTTCAGTGATAAAATACTCATTCACTACAAATCTTTTGTGATTTAAGTGTTAATTAAAACAAGTGTAGCAGTTAGTGTTGTTTTATGCATGCATATACTTATCTTTTATACATGTACATATATGTGTACGAGAGAAGGCAGTGGCACCCCACTCCAGTACTTTTGCCTGGAAAATCCCATGGACGGAGGAGCCTGGTAGGCTGCAGTCCATGGAGTCGCTAAGAGTGGGACACGACTGAGTGACTTCACTTTCACTTTTCACTTTTATGCATTGGAGAAGGAAATGGCAACCACTCCATTGTTCTTGCCTGGAGAATCCCAGGGATGGAGGAGCCTGGAGGGCTGCTGTCTAACAGTTCAGTTCAGTTCAGTTCAGTTGCTCAGTCGTGTCCGACTCTTTGCGATCCCATGAATCGCAGCATGCCAGGCCTCCCTGTCCATCACCATCTCCCAGAGTTCACTCAGACTCACGTCCATCGAGTCTGTGATGCCATCCTGCCCCCAATCTCTCCCAGCATCAGAGTTTTTTCCAATGAGTCAACTCTTTGCATGAGGTGTCCAAAGTACTGGAGCTTCAGCTTTAGCATCATTCCTTCCAAAGAAATCCCAGGGTTGATCTCCTTCAGAATGGACTGTTTGGATCTCCTTGCAGTCCAAGGGACTCACAAGAGTCTTCTCCAACACCACAGTTCAAAAGCATCAATTCTTCAGCGCTCAGCCTTCTTCACAGTCCAACTCTCCCATCCATACATGACCACAGGAAAAACCATAGCCTTGACTAGACGGATCTTAGTCGGCAAAGTAATGTCTCTGCTTTTGAATATACTATCTAGGTTGGTCATAACTTTCCTTCCAAGGAGTAAGCGTCTTTTAATTTCTTGGCTGCAGTCACCATCTGCAGCGGTTTTGGAGCCCCAAAACTGTTTTCCCATCTATTTCCCACGGAGTGATGGGACCAGATGCCATGATCTTAGTTTTCTGAATGTTGAGCTTTAAGCCAACTTTTTCACTCTCCTCTTTCACTTTCATCAAGAGGCTTTTTAGCTCCTCTTCACTTTCTGCCATAAGGGTGGTGTTATCTGCATATCTGAGGTTATTGATATTTCTCCCGGCAATCTTGATTCCAGCTTGTGTTTCTTCCAGTCCAGCGTTTCTCATGGTGTACTCTGCATATAAGTTAAATAAGCAGGGTGACAATATACAGCCTTGACATACTCCTTTTCCTGTTTGGAACCAGTCTGTTGTTCCATGTCCAGTTCTAAGTCGGACACAGCTGAAGCGACTTAGCAGCATACGTGTACACTATATTTATGTGTGTGTATTATATATATTTGTGTGTATATACGTGTTTCAAACTGATCTCAGGTGGACTTGGCCTGAGCACCCTGAAGCAGGATTCCTGTTCTCCAGGGAGAGGATGAACTCAGGTCATGTCAGTAGGTCTGCTGAATCCTAGCCACTAAACCACCTGGGACTGGTGGTCATTGACAATGCCTTACTAGTAACAAGGGCCTGGCTAGTACAGCTTTGTATAAAATCAGTTTCCACGAAGAAATGGAAAGTAGTGAAACAAGTAAAGTATTTATTAGGAGCAAAAGAGTATGTATGAATGGGCACAGATGGGTGGGCTCAGAGAGAGTTGTGCCCTTGTGGTAGTTTGAATCACTTACATGGGGCATTTCTTCTGCCTTTCTTTTGTCCAATCATCTTGCTTTGCCTGGTTCTGAATCCATATTTGGTTTATCTCAGGGTCCTCCCATGTGTGTGTGCACATCTCTTAGCCAAGTTGGATTCTACTGAAGAGGTTTATGGGTAGATTGACATCACCTATGATGGGGTGAGGCTCTCTCCCTTTTGACCTCCAAAGAGCATTTCTGCATATGTGTAGTCAGGAAGGTCTCCTTGCCCTCAAGAATGAGAAATATGTGGTTTCTTGGCAT
Source organism: Redunca redunca (assembly GCA_006410935.1). Lineage (NCBI taxonomy): Eukaryota > Metazoa > Chordata > Mammalia > Artiodactyla > Bovidae > Redunca > Redunca redunca. The sequence continues at coordinate 477,656 of SJYQ01002600.1, read as the reverse complement.
GGCTCAGCTCCTCTTCCTCTTCATCTTGGAGTATCCGTCCATAGGGGACAAACTCCAGCTATTCAGCACAGGGCCCATCCATCTCCTGCCTTAAAGCTAGCACTGCTTTATTACTTATCTTTTGATTAAAAATAATGTATTCTACATGGAGGGTTACTCTGAGTGGCAGTGATTCAGCTCTTTGCCCTGCGGAAAGGGGAAAGGCCTTCTCCAGGCTAATCTATATTTCCAAAACAGGCTATCCATGTGGAATGTGTCAGGAGCTACCTTCAACCTTGGCTGTAAATTAATCCCCCATCCGTCCATAGCATGGGAATTCTCTGTGCTCTGTACTGGCATTTACTTTAGGGGCAGTCAGGTATGTGCTGTTTCCTCTGATTCATATGCCACTGAAGGGCACGGTTTTCAGGCATTGTGGATGCTGCTCTTCAGATGGGCCTGGGGCCTGAAGACAGTCTTCACAGGGGGTGGGAGCATAACTCAGTTTCTTGCCTGGGTGTAGTAAAACTGAACTACAGGGCTCACAAAACTGCTCATTTGAGGGTCCAAGTCAGGCAGGTCTGCACCCCACTGATTCCTTCATCAGAGTGTGCCCACAACTTCATTCTGCAATGAGCAAAGCCATAGTGTACTACTTGGGTACTTCATGTGTGAACGTGGTCTGCCAAGATCTATGTGATGGTTGTTTCCAAGCCCTTCCTCTCTCACTGTCAGTGGTTGAGCCCTGCAGATTTCCTTGTCCCTAGTGTGTTTTCTTTTCTCACTGGAGGAACCAGAGCTCTCTCCACATGTCTTGTGCTGGCCTTGGGGAGGGGCCATAGTCTACATGTAGCCACTTCTCTTACCCTTCTATTCTGTCTTGATCTCTTTGGTACAGGGGGCAATTCAACCTCACCCATAAATTTGAGGATTCTCTCAGTGATGTTCTTAAATAGTTGTTAGTTGTTCTTCTTGTGAAGGGGGATGAAGTCATGAACAACCTATGTAGCCATCATCATGATGTGACTTTTCCTTCCATGCCTTTTTGTGGCTTAAGCTTTTTTCCTTTTATTGCTGAGTAATATTTTATTGTATAGATATATCCAAATTTGCTTCATCATTAACCTATGAAGGAAAACTTGGTTGCTTCTAGTTTTAGGCAGTTATGAATAAAGTTACCTCAAACATTTATATGCATTTTTGTACGTGTGGGTATATATTTTAAACCCATTTGGGAAAACACCTGGTAGTATAGTTGTTGGATCATATAAGACTATGCTTAGCTTTGTGAGAAACTGCTGAACTTTCTTCCTATATGGCTGAATCATTTCACATTCTCACCAGCCTTTAATGTGAGTTCCCTGCTGCTTCAGAGCCTCAGTAACAGTTGGTATTGTTAGTTTTAAAATTTAAAGAAAAAAAAAATCTAATATATGTGTATCTTATTGATATCACATTGTTTAAGTTGCAATTGCCGAATAACACATCTTGTTGAGCACTTTTTAAAATGTTACTTTGCCACCTGTATATCTCCTTTGTTGAGGTTAGGATATTTTGCCCATTTTTAATTGACATGTTTATTTTCTTATTGTTAAATTTTGAGTCCTATGTATGCTTTTGATACAAGTTCTTTACCAGATATGTGTTTAGCAAGCATTTTTATTGTCTTTTTTTTAATGGTAACTTTTGCAGAGCAGAGTTTTCATTTTAATAAATTCCAATATCAGTTTTTTTTTCTTTAGATCATGCCTTACTCTATACACTTTCTCCTCTCTAACACTTCTTTTAAGATTTATCTGATGAAAGCATCTCTAAAATTTACAGTATGGGACCTTGCCTTAGCTTTCTAGGGCTGCTTTACAAATCACCACAAAAGAGTACAGAAAATTTTCTAGAAGTCCAAAATCATGTTGTAAGGAGGGTTATTTCTTCTTGAAGGCTCTGAGAGAGCAACAGGGAGATATGAGCTTGCACCTTCCACATTTTACTTGGCAATCTTCTCAGGTAAATGTTCAAGCTCACTGCTTGCAAGTTCTATCTCACACTCAATAGTTGAACACAATTTAGACAGTTTCTCTTGCTTTATAACAAGAAACACCTTACCTCCAGTGTTCAATAACACATTCTTCATTTCTATCTGGAATCTCACTAGAAAGAACTATTATAATTCAAGCAATGTTCTGTTGTTTTTTAATAAATTTATTTATTTTAATTGGAGGTTAATTATTTTACAATATTGTATTGGTTTTGCCATACATCAACATGAATCCGCCACAGCTATACACATGTGTTCCCCATCCTGAACCCCTCTCCCTCCTTCCTTCCCGTACCATCCCTCTGGGTCATCCCAGTGCACCAGCCCCAAGCATCCAGTATCATGCATTGAACCTGGGCTGGCGACTTGTTTCATATATGATATTATACATGTTATATATGTGTATGTGTAAATGAAAGAAGCTTTCTCTCTAGCTTTCTTTACTTCTTTCTGAGTCTTCACTATGTGCTTAGTTGCTGAGTCACGTCCAACTCTTTACCACCCCATGGACTGTAGCCAGCCAGGTTCCTCTGTCTATGGGAATTCTCCAGGCAAGAACAATGGAATGGGTTGCCATGCCCTCCTCCAAGGGATCTTCCTAACCCAGGGATCAAACACAGGTCTCCCGCATTGCAGGCAGATTCATTACTGTCTGAGGCACTAAGGACGCCTGAGTTTGCACCATAATCAGCTATAATGTCTATATTTTTACTTCGAGGCAATCCAGGCTTTTTCTGTCACTTAAAGCTCTTCTAGCCTGAATCTGTTACCCATCTCAGATGTAACTTCCATATTTTTAGATATTTGTTGTGGCAGCACCTTACCTCCCAGTGTCTAAATCTATATCAGTTAGGGTTCAGAGAAGGCTGACCAATAAAAGATTATATCTATATCTGCTTATGTATCTGTCTATAGCACCTATATATCTCTCTGTACATATATCTGTCTATCAATCCATGTGTCCATCTATGAAGAGATGTATTTTAAGAGTTGGCTTATGTGACTGTAGGAGTTTGCAAGTTCAAAATATTTAGGGCAGTAAATGGACTGGAAAGTCAAGCAGGAGTTGGTACTGCAGTCTTGAGGCAGAATTTTTTTTTAATCATAGGGATACCAGTTGTTAGATAAGAACCTGTGGTATTCTGGTATAAGCTCATCTTGGTCATTTTAACTTGATTATACCTGCTGCTGCTGCTGCTAAGTCGCTTCAGTCGTGTCTGACTCTGTGCAACCCGATAGATGGCAGCCCACCAGGCTCCTCCATCCCTGGGATTCTTCAGGCAAGAACACTGGAATGGGTTGCCATTTCCTTCTCCAATGCATAAAAGTGAAAAGTGAAAGTGAAGTCGCTCAGTCATGTCCAACTCTTAGCGACCCCATGGACTGCACTGCAGCCCACCAGTTTCCTCCATCCATAGGATTTTCCAGGCAAGAGTACTAGAGTGGGTTGCCATTGCCTTCTCCATTGATTATATCTACAAGATTCTTATTTTAAAATAAAGTAACATTCACAGTTACCAATGGTTAGGACTTAGATATATCTTTTGATAGGACACAGTTCAACCTACATAATGATAGAAAATTATAAGCATCAAAAACCTTTTAGCAGTAAAAGATTATATCATTTTCTAGTGAACCCGAGAGTAAGTAATATACAAATATTTTGCATTGGCTTGCCTTTTAAAAGCCATATTGATTATAACATGATTTTTGTGATAGGTAAATGTCACCTGCTAACATCTCAAAAGCCACTTAAGAAACACAATCAAACAAAAGTAAATCTACTAGACTTACTGCATTAAGGGCAGATACTAATCTTAATAGAGTCTCAAAAAGAGGAATTAGAAAAAGGTATTTGAAAGCAGGTCTTAAAAGTTAAAGAACTTGTTGGAATTGTAGAGTTTCTGGCATAAATTTCAACTGATTTGTTTTATGCAGAGGAAATCTTGATGAGAGAAGTTTGATAAACAAGGGGGTTCAAGTAGTTTAAAGTCTACTCTTCCAGGGACAAATATTTTATACCAGGAAATATATAAATTTATATGCATGTGTGAAAGCACAAAAAATATTTTTAAGCTTTTATTTTTGGAAGCATCTCAAAAATTTTTCAAGTCCACTAAACCTCTTGAGAGAATCACAAATCTGCCTAAGCCAAAAGATTTTCCGAAGGGTCATTTGTTTTTCAAATACTATAGATAGTTGAATTTGTAAGAGATAAACCAAACCAAAGGAATCCTTTGAAAAATAGAAAAATGAAGTCAAGAGAGAAGTGGTGACAAAATGATAATATTTTGATAATTTATAAAAACATTTTTACACCCTTCATTCTCTCTTCCTTGTCTTAATATTGAAAGTAAAGCAGTAAGACATATGGACATAGTTCAAAGGAAAAATTGATTAAATGTAAGCCAGTATCTCAAATTAAAACATTACCTGTTTGATAAATGAAAGAGTGTTTCAGGAATATATGCATATAAAATATTAATATAGTTTAATTGCCTTAGGTCAGTTAACACGGGGTTGTCTTCTTTCACCATTGTTCTCTGGATGCCCTAAGTACTTCTATCTCTAGAATAGAGTTGTCTTAATTTTCACAAACTGTCAGGCAATGAGATATGCCTTTTTCTTTTTATATTTATGGGTAGCTAAAATTCCTGAGGGGATAAATTACTCAAGATAGTTAAAGATGGTAAGACAAGAAGTAATGGCCCGAAACATGAAGAGAGAACTCTTAAGCTAGATAAGATGAAGAAATTCTTAGTCATGAGGTCAATGAGGCAATCTAATAGGGTGCCCAGGGAGGTAGTCAAGATACCATCACTAAGCATTATTCAGACTAAAGGGAAAATTTAAAAGATAAGCTCTGGATAGGAGAATGAGAAATCATATATTTTTAAACAAGGAAGAAATAATCTATTATAGGCAAACTAAAATGCAGTTTTTAAATAGTTAGCCTATATAAAAATGTTAATTCTAATTGGAATGAAAGTAACACATTTTAAGAATTAATTTTACATTATAAAGTGATTTTAAGAGGCTTCAAACAGTATTTATTTAACAAATATTTACTTAGTCTTTATGATGTGCCAGGCACTTTTCTAGGCTTCTTTAATATATACCTGTAACATCATATAGGTGCATAGAATATTGGTTTCTAATAAAATGCATTTGTGACTTCAGTTGGTGACCTCAAACAATACACACACTTAAAATACACTAATGCTTTACTCATATAGCAGCACACAGTCATATATATTAGTACTTGATATACATGTTTCTATGAAAACAGCATGATGTTTCCTCAGTTCAGTCGTTCAGTAGTGTCCGACTCTTTTCGACCCCATGAATCGCAGCATGCCAGGCCTCGCTGTCCATCACCAACTCCCAGAGTCTTCCCAAACTCATGTCCGTTGAGTCAGTAATGCCATCCAGCCATCTCATCCTCTGTTGTCCCCTTCTCCTCCTGCCCCCAATCCCTCCCAGCATCAGAGTCTTTTCCAAAGAGTCAACACTTGACATCAAGTGGCCAAAGTATTGGAGTTTTAGCTTCAGCATCAGCCCTTCCAATGAACACCCAGGACTGATCTCTGTGAGGATGGACTGGTTGGATCTCCTTGCAGTCCAAGGGACTCTCAAGAGTCTTCTCCAACACCACAGTTCAAAAGCATCAATTCTTCGGCACTCAGCCTTCTTCACAGTCCAACTCTCACATCCATACATGACCACTGGAAAAACCATAGCCTTGACTAGATGGACCTTTGATGTCAAAGTAATGCCTCTGCTTTTTAATATGCTGTCTAGGTTGGTCATAACTTTCCTTCCAAGGAATAAGCATCTTTTAATTTCATGGCTGCAATCACCATCTCCAGTGATTTTGGAGCCCCCAAAATAAAGTCTGACACTGTTTCCACTGTTTCCCCATCTATTTCCCATGAAGTGATGGGACCACATGCCATGATCTTTGTTTTCTGAATGTTGAGCTTTAAGCCGACTTTTTCACTCTCCTCTTTCACTTTCATCATGAAGTTCTTTAGTTCTTCTTCACTTCCTGCCATAAGGGTGGTGTCATCTGCATATCTGAGGTTACTGATATTTCTCCCGCCAATCTTGATTCCAGCTTGTGCTTCCTCCAGCCCAGCGTTTCTCATGATGTACTCTGCATATAAGTTAAATAAGCAGGGTGACAATATACAGCCTTGACATATTCCTTTTCCTATTTGGAACCAGTCTGTTGTTCCATGTCTAGTTCTAACTGTTGCTTCCTGACCTGCATATAGGTTTCTCAAGAGGCAGGTCAGGTGGTCTGGTATTCTCATCTCTTGCAGAATTTTCCACAGTTTATTGTGGTCCACACAGTCAAAGGCTTTGGCATAGTCAATAAAGCAGAAATAGATGTTTTTCTGGAACTCTCTTGCTTTTTCCATGATCCAGCAGATGTTGGCAATTTGATGATGTTTCTTAAATGCTTTAAATTCTGTCAATCAGTATTAATTTTTCCCTACTGTTTTATTATGCTATTCAACAGAAATGATTAATAGTTTATGCCTCTTTTTTTATACAGACTAATTTCTTTATCCTATAATGAAAGTCTGAAAGTCTGAAAGTGTTAGTCGCTCAGTCGTTTTCCGACTCTTTGCAACACCATGGATTGTACATGGCATTCTCCAGGCAAGATTACTGAAGAGGGCTGCCATTCCCTTCTCCAGGGAATCTTCCCAAACCAGAGATCAAACCTGAGTCACTGGCATTGTGGGCAGATTCTTTCTGTCTGAGCCACCAGGGAAAAGCCCCTATAATAATTAAGTATAAAAGCTATATTTTTAAAATCTATACTTTTATAAGTAATGTAAATATTTCATTTGGGGATTGTATTATGTAAAGTTAGATCAAATTTGATGTGTAAAAAGTCCTATAAATGACTGTAAATATTTATATTATACAGTTTGATTAGTTATGATATATATATATGCTTAAAACCATCACTTCCCTCACTACAATTAAGGTAAGGAAAATAACTGTCACATCCACAAATACTCTATGGTAATTTATCTCATCTTTCTCTTTCCCATACCCATCACCAGGTAGCCATTAATCTGCTTTCTCTTGTTGCTGGTTAATTCGNCTTTTACAACTTTTAGCAAATTTATCCTTAACTATTTAGATTTTTCATGTTCTTTTAAACAGTATTCTTTTTCATTTAAACTATTGACTTTTTATTAGTAGTAAATATGCATTATAATTTTATGTTTATTTTGTATCTTGCAACCTTGCAAAATGCAATTGCTATTTCTAGTAGCTTTTGGTAGATTCCATAGACTTTTCTACATAGATTATTATGCCATCTGCAAACAGAAGAGTTTATTTCTTCTTTTCCAAAATTGATTTGCTTTATTTCTTTTTGTTGTTGTTTATTGCACTGCCTAGAAATACAAGTAAAGTGTTGAGTAGAAATGTTGAGAGTAGCTTTCCTTTCTTTGTTCCTGAACTCAACAAGGAAACCATTTACTTTTTTATAATTAAGAATGTGGCAGAAAGAAAACCTATAGATCTTTCCTAGTTTCCTTTCTCAGGGTGAGCAAGTGCCTATACATGAGAGTTTCCATGAGAATGGATGTTGTATTTTAAGTGCAATATCAGTAAATAGTTTGATAAGGTATTTTCTATAAATATCCACATACTTTTCAATGTCACAGGTTGTGTTCTCAGTCCAAGCAGGTTGAGAATTCTGTTATATCATATGGCATTGTTTATAGGATTTTGAAGGAGATGGTGATTTGAACAAGAGCATTATCATTCTTTGGAGAAGGGAAATGGCAACCCACTCCAGTATTCTTGCCTGGGAAATCCCATGGACAGAGGAGTCTGGCAGGCTATAGTCCCTGGGGTTTCAAAGAGTCGGACATGACTGAGCGACTAAGCACAAAGGCACATTATCATTCTCCTCTTTATGTGGTTCAAATATTACCAGAGATTTATTGAAGAAAATGGGGGAATATAAATGATGAAAAAATACTTTGAAAATTAATTTTAGTCCTTTTTGGCTATACTTATGAAACAGAAAACTAATAAAGAGAATATGTGTTGTTTATCAAGTTTACTTGTAATGCACAGTACTGATACTGCTATAATAAATGAAATATTTTCAGAAACAACAGGTAGGAGTGCAAATTAATTGAAGTTTAAGACAATCACAATATACTATTAGGTAAAATTCCAAGTTACAAAACAAAATATATAGCATAATCATATTTTCGTAGTGTAGGTTAACTATAAAACAGTACAGAAAATAATTAAATATGTATGCAATGTATACTTACAGATTACTGAATGGTTGATTATATGAATTCTATTTGCTTTCATCTCTGCAACTTTGAGAGAAGGAAATAGCAACCCACTCCAGTATTCTTGTCTGGAGAATCCCAGGGACAGAGGAGCCTGGTAGGCTGCTGTCTATGGGGTTGCAGAGAGTCGGATATGACTAAAGTAACTTAGCAGTGGCAGCTGTAACTTTATGTTTTTGAAAATTTTGCACAACAGCCGCATTGCAGGATATGTTTCTCAAAATAGATTTTGAGCAGAGATTAGCATGCAGGATATTTCCTGGGGAGTGCTCTGGGGATTACAGCCTTTAATGAAAGGGAAGAACACAGAATTGGTCAGAGGAAGAAATCAACCTGCGATTCAATTTCAAAGAAAACCTCATCTGTCATGCTTTTTTTTGAAAGGGAATAATTTATTTGCCAAAGAAAACTGCTATTGGGTATTTTCTCCAAGTAAGAACATGATTTTTAATGTTATAAATTATACTTTCATTATAAGCAGCCTGGAGACTTTATAGAATAACATAAGAAGTATTTCTAGGAGTACTGAGATATTAGGTTAAGAAAAATAACTTCAAAGCAACTATTATAAAAATACTTAGAAAACTAAGGGAAACTATGCCTAAATAATTAAAAAGAGGTATTATGACAATCTCCCATCAAGTAGAGAATATCAATAAAGAGATGGGAATTGTAAAATAGGAACCAAATGAAAACTCTAGAGATAAATATAAAACAACTGAAGTAAAAAATTCACTAGAGGAGCTCAACAGTACATTTGAACTGGCAGAAGAGAGAATCAGCAAATGTAGATAGTGGTTATGCATTCAGAAGAACAAATAGAAAAGTGAATGAAGAAAAAGGAACAGAAATCAGAGAAATGTGAGACACCTATTTAAGCATACCATCATAAGCATAATATGATTACACACAAAGAGGAGAAGGTGCAGAAGAAAAATATCTGAAAAAATAATGGCTAAAAACTGCTAGAAATTTGATGAAGAATATTACTCTACACAAACACTAATTTAAATTAACTTCAAGTAGGATATATAAACAAAAAGATTCATACCTGTACATATCACAGTGAAAATGTTAAAAGCCAAAGAAAAAGAAAATCTTGAAAGTAGAAAGAGAAAAATGAGTTGTAAGAACAAAGCAGTCCAGCAATGTTGACAGATACAAAATCAAAATACAAAATTCAATTATAATTCTCTGTAGAAGTAATAAGCTATCTGAAAATAATACTATGAAAAATATTTCTACTTAAATGATAACACAATA
>SJYQ01002600.1:443846-467964 GCA_006410935.1 Redunca redunca | reverse complement strand
TTGTAGCATGTATCAGCATGTCATTCTGAACATTTATGTATTTCATGAAAATCCAAAATGAAACAAAATTAAGAAAAAGCCCTGAAAAGATAAATGTACAAATCAAATTATAGTCAGAGTTTTAAACCCTCTCAATAATTGATGGAATAAGAATCGAAAAAATTCAGTAAGGGTGTGGATGACTTAAATAACAAACGATATTTATATTACACAAAGCAGAATGAACATTCCTATCAAAATAATACAGAACATATACTAAATAGACCATATTCTGGGCAATAGAGCTTATATGAATAAGTTTAGAAGGATTCAGCCATACAAAATACATTCTTTGATCACATGAAATCAAATTAGAAATACATTTCAGAGGAATATCTGAAGGACAAAATATTTGCAAACATAAACACATTAAAAAAAGAAACCTCAATGAATCAAAGACGATATTACAAGGGAAATTAGTATTTGGCATGAATTAATATGAAAACTCAACCAAAAGTTTTGTGGGATTCAATTAAAGAATATCAAGAGAGAAAGAATGGTCTCGAAATAATTTAACTTACTTTCTTAAATGATTAGAGGAAAATCCACTCAGTCAAAATTAGCAGGAGAACTATGTAAAGGTTACACTTGGGAATTCCTTGGCAGTTCTATCTGTGTTGAGGGGAACTAAGATTCTGCAAGCTGCATGGCATGGCTGAAAAAAGGAAAAAGAAAGAAAAGGTTACATTTCTCTACAAATTGATCTGTTGATTCAGTTTAATCCCAATCATATTTCTAGAAGTCCTTTTGTAGAAAATGGCAATATGATTTTTAAAAGTACATAGTTATATATAGGACCTTGAAACGCCAAAGCGCGTTTGACATATAAGAATAAAATTATAAAATTTCAACATATTATGAAACTACAGTAATCAAGACAGCATCAGTTCAGTTCAGTCACTCAGACGCATCTGACTCTTTGAGACCCCATGAACTGCATGCAGCACGCCAGGCCTCCCTGTCCATCACCAACTCCCAGAGTTCACCCAAACTCATGTCCATCGACTCAGTGATGCCATCCAGCCATCTCATCCTCTGTCGTTCCCTTCTCCTGCCCCCAATCCCTCCCAGCATCAGAGTCTTTTCCAATGATTCAACTCTTCACATGAGGTGGCCAAAGTATTGGAGTTTCAGCTTTAGCATTAGTCCTTCCAATGAACACCCAGGACTGATCTTTAGGATGGACTGGTTGGATCTCCTTGCAGTCCAAGGGACTCTCAAGAGTCTTCTCCAAGACCACAGTTCAAAAGCATCAGTTCTTTGGAGCTCAGCTTTCTTCACAGTCCAACTCTCACATCCATACATGAGCAGTGGAAAAACCATAGCCTTAACTAGACAGACCTTTTTGGCAAAGTAATGTCTCTGCTTTTCAACATACTATCTAGGCTGGTCATAACCTAGTAAACCTGAAAAGACAGACAAACAGTGAGACATAATAGACAGTCCAGAAATATATATATATAAAATGAATGGTCATTAATTTTTGATAAAGGTATTAATATAATTTAATTGGGGAAATAATAGGTTTTTAAGAAATGATGCTGGAACAATTGGGTAGACATATGTATTCCCCCCCCCCAAAAAAAAACACAAAAAACAAAACCAGATTTTCAAATGTTACCTCAAACCATACACAAAAATTAACTCAAAATGCATCATAAAATTTAGTATAAAATATAAAATTTCTCAAAAAGATAGTAATTTTTGTTAGAAAGTATTTTCTAATTAGGATATGACATGCATGAACTGTGAAAGAACATTTTTTAAATTGTACTTCCTCTAAATTAAACACTTTTTAATGCAAAATGCCACTTATACAAAAATGAAAATGTAAGCCACTGCCTGGCAGAAAATATGTGCAAACATATGTCAGACCAAGGGTTTACATCTAGAAAAGATAAAGCTCTTATAACTCCAAAAATAAGAAGACAAAGAACTCTATTAGAAATGGCCAAATTGTTTGAACACTTTCTCAAAGATTAATATGAACAATAAATAAACACATGAAAAAAATACCTGCCGTTAGGAAAATCCAGTTAAACTCATGAAGACATACCATGACATTATACTCCCACTAGAATGGGAAATATGAAAAGGATTGAAAATACTGAAGAGTAGGATTGAAGTGAAGTCTGTCTCTCTCCCCTGTGTACTGCACTCTCTGCTGTGCTGTGCTCAGTTTGGTCCATCTCTTTGTGGCTGCATGAACTGTGGCCTGCCAGGCTCGTTCGGGCAGTGGAGATTCTCCAGACCAGAACACCGGAGTGGGTTGCCATGCCCTCCCCCAGGGGATCTCCCCAACCCAGGGATCAAACCCAAGTCTCCCACATTGCAGGTGGATTCTTTATAGTCTGAGCCACTAGGGAAGCTCCTAGAGTACTATAAAATGATACATCTGGAAATAGTTTTGCAATTTAAGACAGTTTCTATCCTATAACCCAAAACTCCCACCCCCTAGATATTTACCTAAGGGAAATAAAGAGACCTATCCACATAAAGATGTGCACACAAATGTTCAGAGCACTATATTTAAAGAGCCCAAACTGCTAAAAACCAAAAAACTCAACATGTAAGTGAATAAATTAGTATTAAGCTATATAATGCATAGTTCAGTTGCTCAGTTGTGTCCGACTCTTTGCAACCCCATGAATCGCAGCATGCCAGGCCTCCCTATCTATCACCAACTCCCGGAGTTCACTCAGACTCGGGTCCATCGAGTCAGTGATGCCATCCAGACATCTCATCTTCTGTCGTCTCCTCCTCCTCCTGTCCCCAATCCCTCCCAGCATCAAAATCTTTTCCAGTGAGTCAATGCTTCGCATGAGGTGGCCAAAGTACTAGAGTTTCAGCTTTAGCATCATTCATTCCAAAGAACCCAGGGCTGATCTCCTTCAGAATGGATGGTTGGATCTCCTTGCAGCTCAAGAGACTCTCAAGAGTCTTCTCCAACACCACAGTTCAAAAGCATCAATTTTTTGGTGCTCAGACATTCAATATCACGGTAATCCAAGTCTATGCCCAAACCAGTAATGCTGAAGAAGCTGAAGATGAACGGTTTTGTGAAGACCTACAAGACTGTTTAGAACTAACACCTAAAAAAGATGTCCTTTTCATTATAGGGACAAAAGTAGGAAGTCAAGAAACACCTGGAGTAACAGGCAAATTTGGCCTTGGAATGCGGAATGAAGCAGGGCAAAGACTAATAGAGTTTTGCCAAGAAAATGCACTGGTCATAGCAGACACCCTCTCCTAACAACACAAGAGAAGACTCTACACATGGACATCACCAGATGGTCAACACTGAAATCAGATTGATTATATTCTTTGCAGCCAAAAATAATGCATAGTATTCAGCCATAAAAGGGAATGCACTATTTAAACATACTTTAATAAGGATGAATCTTGAAATACTTACTTTGAATGAAAAAAAGCAAGACATTCTCTATGGTTTTTTTATATAAAATTATAGAATGTGCAAACAACTATATAGACAGAAGTTGCCTGGTGATGGAATAGCTAGGAAGGGTAAGAGAAAGAAATTGAAATTGCTCAGTCATGTCAACTATTTGTGCCCATGGACTATAGCCTGCCAGGCTCCTCAGTCCATGGTATTTTCCAGGCAAGAATACTGGAGTGGGTTGCCATTTCCTTCTCCAGGGATCCCACCCAGGGATCAAACCCGTGTCTCCTGCACTGCAGGCAGGCTCTTCACCTTCTGAACCACCAGGGAAGCAGGAAGGGGAAGAGAAAGGTATTTAAAAATGGAAAAGAGGAGACTCTGGGCTGGTGGAGTTCATTATCCTGATGTAATAATTTCAAAGTTATATGTTTATGCCAAAAATTCATTAAATTGTGCACAATTAAATATGTTCACTATGTTGTTTGTGAGTTGAACTTCAATAATTCAGTGGCCACCTGATGCGAAGAACTGACTCATTGGAAAAGACCCTGATGCTGCAAAAGATTGAAGTCAGGAGGAGAAGAGGATGGCAGAGGATGAGATGGTTGGATGGCATCGTGATGCAATGGACATGAGTTTGAGTAGGCTCAGGGAGATGGTGGTGGACAGGGAGGCCTGGCAAGCTGCAGTCCATGGGGTCGCCAAGAGTCGGACATGACTGAGTGACTGAACTGAACTGAATTCAGTGGCAGTTTGTATTTTAAGCTTTAATCATGGAAATTATGAACAACTGAAGAGTGATGACTATAGGGATAAGAAACTTTTACTAATAAGCCTGGTTTTGACGGCTTGTACTGTTATTTTGATATTAAATTCAGAGCTTTCCTGGTGGCTCAGATAGTAAAGCGTCTGCCTGCAATGCGGGAGACCCAGGTTCAGTCCCTGGGTTGGGAAGATCTCCTGGAGAAGGAAATGGCAACCCACTCCAATATTCTTGCCTGGAGAATCCCGGGGATGGAGGAGCCTGGTAGGCTACAGTCCATGGGGTCGCAAAGAGTCAGACAGGACTGAGCACCTTCACTTCAATATATAGATGTATTCTAGTTATTTTATTGCAAGTATGCTGAAATAACTCAATGGAGTAGTATTAATACAAACAGGAGTGGGAGAACAGATGAAGTAGCTATCGGAAGGTGAAAACCAGAATCCTACATCTTTGAAATAACACTAAGTCAGAGGCAGATGGCAGTGATCGTAAAGTATGGTGATTATAAGGAGCCTCAAAGACTGAACATTCCTAAGTTAAATAAAGACCTGAAGCATGGTCTTGGAAATATTGGAGAGTACAGAGTTTGGTTATGGTATAAAAGGGAACTACCAAGTATATATTTTTTAATTTATTTTAAAATGAAGGATAATTGCTTTACAGTATTGTGTTGGTTTCTACCAAACATCAGCATAAATCAGCCATAGGTTTACCCATGTCCCTTCCACTTGAACATCCTTCCCACCTCCCTCTAGGTTGTTACCAAGCCCTGGCTCAGGTTATGATATATTTGTATAAAGTGCATTCCAGTTAGTTTGCAAATTTGTTTTATTGTTTCTAACTACCGCTGATGTGAATTGTGTAGACACTAGGTGAAACTGAAAGTATCATTAGCAAATAATTCAGATAATGTTGGTTGCCTGCTTTCTACTTTCTCCATGTTGTTTCTTTTTCCATAATAACTTATTTCCTCCAAACAAAACTTATTTTTTAAGTTTTCTACTCTATCTGTGGCTCTTCAAGATCAACTAGGAAAGTATATGATAAATTTAAGCCCATCAGTTTGTATCATTCGCCTGATAGCTGCTATTACTCTAGAAATGGTCAACTTGACCCAGTAAATTTGAAGGGAAGAATTTACAGTTCGTTTGTGCATTTCTCTTCTTCTCTTCTTCATTCCCATTACGTATATATAGAAAAACAAAACTAAAACACTTTCACACCCAGTCATCTTGCTACCGTAAGGGTTGCCAGCATTAGGATAACAGAGAAGATAGAACAGCATAAAGATGAAAAAAAAAAAANAAAAAAAAAAAAAAAAAAAAAAAAAAGAGGTCTTTGATGACATGTTTAGTTGATTGTCTAGATTTCCAGTTACTGAGATAAAACACATTTTTATTGTTAAAGTCATTTAAAATAGTTTCTCTTACACACAGTTCACCTAAAAATCTCTTAATATGTTTTGTTTTCCTACTAAAACAAAGGCTAAAATACTGATGGAAGTAATGACTAGTTATTGACCATGTTTTCTTAAAACATTNCTGTTGATTTATAAAGATATCTTTTATTATATTAGGAATATCACAATGAAAGTAGAGTAAATTTTTCAAATTCTATTTAGATTCTCCCTAACAAGAATTGAGGAACAAATCTAATGTTAGATATCTTTTAAATCTCCTCTTTGGGGATAGCTATTGAATATTTATGTGCTTGGTAATAAAAGATAAGGGCACTCAAATATTTAAAAATTCTCAGAAATATTTCTAGATTTGCTCTCTATTTCCCTATGCTATAGAGGTCAGTGAAAACCAGATAGGTGTTTTAATTACTTGACCACACTGCATGGATGGCACCTATTTCAATAAGAAAGCAATAGGTACTTATTGCAGAGAAGAAAATGGCACCCTATTCTAGTAC
Source organism: Redunca redunca (assembly GCA_006410935.1). Taxonomy (NCBI): domain Eukaryota; kingdom Metazoa; phylum Chordata; class Mammalia; order Artiodactyla; family Bovidae; genus Redunca; species Redunca redunca. The sequence goes on along the minus strand of SJYQ01002600.1, from coordinate 461,842 downwards.
TCTTACCTGGAAAATCCCATGGATGGAGGAGCCTGGTAGGCTGCAGACCATGGGGTCATTGAGAGTTGGACAGGACTCGGTGACTTCACTTTCACTTTTCACTTTCATGCATTGGAGAAGGAAATGGCAACCCACTCCAGTGTTCTTGCCTGGAGAATCCCAGGGATGGAGGAGCCTGGCAGGCTGCCGTCTATGGGGTCGCACAGAGTTGGACATGACTGAAGCGACTTAGCAGCAGCAGCAGCAGCAACTACTTATTGAAACCAGGGAAAAGATTTTTACTTAGTGAAGATGAAAATATCACCAACTAATTTAGATGCCTCCATTACAATTGTATTTTTATCCTTAAAGAAAAATTTAGGCATGAAGTATTTAGGCATGAAGTATTAGTTGACAACTCTATATTTTAAAGTTAGGATGTTTGGAATTTCCTTAAAAAGTGGTGAATAAAACAGTAAATATCAGACTTTCTTAATCTTCATCAGTTAAGAATATGATATTATTTGGAAACAGTCACTGCAGAGGTAATTAGCTAGGAACAGGCTAGGCCCAAAATCAGTTGACTCTTAATAAGGACTAGTATCATTATTGGGCTTCTCTGGTAGCTCAGCTGGTAAAGAATCCATCTGCAATGCAGGAGACCCCAGTTTGATTCCTGGGTCAGGAAGATCTCTTGGAGAAGGGATAGGCTATCCATTCCAATATCCTTGGGCTTCCCTGGTGGCTCAGACAGTAAAGAATCTGCTTGCAATGCAGGAGACCTGGGTTTGATCCCTGGATTGGGAAGATCCTCTGGAGAAGGGAATGGCTGCCCACTCCAGTATTCTTGCCTGGAGAGTACCCATGGATAAGAAACCTGGCTGGCTACAATCCACTGGTTCACAAAGAGTTGGACACGAATGAGCGAGTAAGCGCAGAGCAGTGTCATTATTAAGCAGGCCATAGGAAGACACAGAGAATACCACAGGGAACACCTTGTGATGACGAAAGCAGAGCACTGAGTAGAGCCAAGGAACCCATACATTCCCAGCAACCACTAGAAACTAGAAGACAGATATGGAAAACGGGCTCCCTCAGAACCTCCAGATGGAACCAAACTTGCCAACACTTTGATTTCAGACTTCTCTCCTCCAGAACTGTAAAAAAATGAATTTCTGTTGTTTCAAGCCAGTCAATATGTGGTTATTTGTCTTGGCAGTCCTAAGAAAGAACGATAAAGCTAATGTTAAAAACCACAAGCATTTTTTCTATTAATAGAAAACTCTAGAACACTAGAAAACGTTTTGAAAAATTAGAACAAGGATAATACTGTGCCATATAAAATTGTTATTTGTTTAAGTAACATTAAACAACATAATATTCTGATTATTCTTGATTCAATGCCATCATACAATTTTTCTCAATGACATACATGTATTCTATTTTTCAGTATATAGTTAACTAATATTAAACTTTTGGTTTTAATTGTTTCCTTTAATTTTAGAAGGGACAAGTCTTCTTCATTTAGATGTATTATTAGAAGGTGTAAATAAATTTTCAATACCAGTCAAAAGTATGAGAATTCATGCAATTTCTTCATTGTATTTATGAAGACATTAACAAAGAATGACTGGCAAATAATCAACTTTGAGATTTAGAACTAATGCAAAGGATACCAAGGAAACAGGAAATATTATAAACTCAAAAAAGTGAAGTCTATGTTTAAAAAATCACCACTTCACATTGAATGAGTAGAATGACAAATTATAAGCAGAATAATTTATGTGAAGCAAAGGATAGTGTATCAGCTGAGCTTATGAATGAATGGGGAAAATCAAGGGCTTCAGAATGAATATGGTATTTGCTGAGTGAGTTTGTTTAAAGTGATAAAAATGTTAATGAAGGAATTGCTTATACTATTTTTTAACTGGCAGTGATTATACATGCCCAGTAGTATCAATAATTCTGCAAAAAAAAAAAAAAGGGAGAGCCTTTAAATAGCAAAGAATATGTGTAGAACAGGTGAGATATCAAGAAGAAATTAGTATAGAAATTAACTTTTTGGGTGAAATTTAAAAATAGAGTAACTTTTGACAAAATAGACGATATTAAGTGATGCATTAAATTTTTCACATGAACTTATTTTGGTTTCTTCTAAAACTTGAATTAAGCTCAGAAGTGCTTTGAATTTTTAAAATTATAAATTCCTTAAAATGTTTTAACTAATCTTGAGGATCACTTACCTAAAACCCTCTCCTTTTACAAAGGAGGGAGTTTCAAAGGTTGTTGCAATGTCATAAGACTAGGAGTGTGGATTTGATATTTTGCATCACATCAGTAAAGATTAACTTAACAATTATAAAGGGTATTTGCAACTACACATTTCCATTATTCCAAAATATATAAAACTATTGATGACATGAAGGAGCTGGCAAAGTTTTGATTACAATGATTAGAATAATTTTTATTTAAGTTTTATTTATTTATTTTACTTTACAATATTGTATCGGTTTTGCCATACATTGAAATGAATCCGCCACAGGTGTACATGTGTTCCCCATCCTGAACACCCCTCCCACCACCCTCCCCATACCATCCCTCTGGGTCATCCCAGTGCACCAGCCCCGAGCATCCTGCATTATGCATCAAACCTGGACTGGCAATTTGTTTCACATATGATATCATACATGTTTCAATGCCATTCTCCCAAATCATCCTGCCCTTGCCCTCTCCCACAAAGTTCAAAAGACTGTTCTATACATCTGTGTCTCTTTTGCTGTCTCGCATATAGGGTTATTGTTACCATCTTTCTAAATTCCATGTATATGCATTAGTATACTGTATTGGTGTTTTTCTTTCTGGCTTACTTCACTCTGTATAATAGGCTCCAGTTTCATCCACCTCATTAGAACTGATTCAAATGCATTCTTTTTAATGGTTGAGTAATACTCCATTGTGTATATGTACCACAGCTTTCTTATCCATTCATTTGCTGATGGACATCTAGGTTGTTTCCATGTCCTGGCTGTTATAAACAGTGCTGCGATGAACATTGGGGTACACGTGTCTCTTTCAATTCTGGTTTCCTCGGTGTGTATGCCCAGCAGAGGGATTGCTGGGTCATAAGGCAGTTCTATTTCCAGTTTTTAAAAGGAATCTCCACACTGTTCTCCATAGTGGCTGTACTAGTTTGCATTCCCACCAACAGTGTAAGAGGGTTCCCTTTTCTCCACACCCTCTCCAACATTTATTGCTTGTAGACTTTTGGATCGCAGCCATTCTGACTGGTGTGAAATGGTACCTCATTGTGGTTTTGATTTGCATTTCTCTGATAATGAGATGTTGAGCATCTTTTCATATATTTGTTAGCCATCTGTATGTCTTTGGAGAAATGTCTGTTTAGTTCTTTGGCCCACTTTTTGATTGGGTCATTTATTTTTCTGGAATTGAGCTACAGGAGTTGCTTGTATATTTTTGAGATTAGTTGCTTGTCAGTTGCTTCATTTGGTATTATTTTCTCCCATTCTGAAGGCTGTCTTTTCACCTTGCTTATAGTTTCCTTTGTTATACAGAAGCTTTTAATTTTAATTAGGTCCGATTTGTTTATTTTTGCTTTTATTTCCAATATTCTGTGAGGTTAAATTTTCTATTATTTAGAATACTACCATTTTCATTGTGTGCCTTGTGTTACTTAACATTTTAAAATATATAATCTCATGACAGCTATCAGTGTATGAGGACTTTATCAGTCTTAAATGAAGTAGGCATTACCATGCTCCAAATGATGAAAATGAAGCTCTGATCATTTAATTTGCTTAAAATCCCCTGTCTAATAAATGCTAAGATTATAACAAATTCTTATTCTAAGGCCCCACAATGCATCACATTCTTTTGATGATTTTATTGATTTTCTTCCATAACTCCAGTTGAACAATATATCTGTATTAAAGTTTCCATTAGCATATGCTACACTTTGTTCTGATGCCTAAATCTTCACATTTTCTCTGCTTAGTTTTTTTTTTTTTTTTAACCTGGCCTTTCTTTAAGGCTGTTTTCTGGGTTCATCTTATTTAGTTAGTGCATCCACAGTTATCTCTGTGGATCACAAATATATGGAGAAAGAAGAGGAACATCTCTACTGATGAAGTTAAACATTTTAATATTTCCAGCTCTTTCCATAGCTCTAGAAATAAAATAGAAGATCAAAAATTCTTTCCTTCTAAAAGTCCCCTTTGTTTATAATTCCAACTTTTAAAAAAATTATTTATTTTTGATTGAAGGATATTACTTTACAGTATTGTGTTCAGTTCAGTTCAGTTGCTCAGTCATGTCTGACTCTTTGTGACCCCATGAATTGCAGCATGCCAGGCCTCCCTGTCCATCACCAACACCTGGAGTTCACACAAACTCATGTCCGTCGAGTTGGTAATGCCATCCAGCCATCTCATCCTTTGTCATCCCCTTCTCCTCCTGCCCTCAATCCCTCCCATCATCAGAGTCTTTTCCAATGAGTCAACTTTTCGCATGAGGTGGCCAAAGTATTGGAGTTTCAGCTTTAGCATCAGTCCTTCCAAAGAATACCCAAGACTGATCTCCTTTAGAATGGAGTGGTTGGATCTCCTTGCAACCCAAGGGACTCCCAAGAGTATTGTGTTGGTTTCTACCAAATATCAATATGAATCAGCCACAGGGGCATAGGTAAACCCATAATAAAACTTTATAAATAATTTTTCATTAAAAAGTATCATATTATTTTTCCTTGTGAAACAATTCTCTTTCCTTAGCCTTTCTTTTCTTCCATTCAACAATTGGCAACCATGCAAACAAATATGGGCACAAAAATTCCCACAGACAAATACACACATCCCTCTTTTGGAATTTAACTTCTGCTTTCTGTTAGAAGAGAACAGAGAATATAACAGTTTTCTGATCTAGTGACTAAAAATCCAAATAAATTTGGCATTGATGTAGTCCCACTTGTCTATTTTTGCTTTTATAGCTTGTACTTTTGGTTTCCTATCCAAAAAAACATTGCCTACATCAAACTAAAAGCTTCTGCACAGCAACAGATAAACAAACAAACAAAAAAAACCCAATCAATAGAATGAAAGGCAACTGACAGAATGAGAGAAATTATTTACAAATCATACTCTTAGTAAGAGAGTAATATCCACTATATATATAAGAAATTAATACAACTCAGTAGAAAAAAATAGTTGATTAAAAATGGGCCACCTCATGAGAAGAGTTGACTCATTGGAAAAGACTCTGATGCTGGGAGGGATTGGGGGCAGGAGGAGAAGGGGACGACTGAGGGTGAGATGGCTGGATGGCATCACGGACTCGATGGACGTGAGTCTGAGTGAACTCTGGGAGATGGTGATGAACAGGGAGGCCTGGCAAGCTGTGATTCATGGTGTCGCAAAGAGTCAGACACGACTGAGCGACTGAACTGAAGGAGTTGAATGGGGCTTCCATGGTGGCTCAGACAGTAAACAATCGGCCTGCAAAGCAGGGAACCTGGGTTAAATCCCTGGGTTGAGAAGATCCCTTGGAGAAGGTCATGGTAGCCCACTCCAGTACTTTTGCCTGGAGAATCCCATGGACTGAGGAGTCTGGCGGGCTACAGTCCTTGGGGTCACAAAGAGTAGGACATGACTGAGTGAGTAACACACACACACACACACAAGGAGTTGAATAGGCATTCCTCCAAAAAGATAAAAATCTCAAGTGTATGAAAAGATGTTCATCAGTAATCATCAGAGAAATGCAATCAAAATCACAATGAAACATCACCTCACACGTGTTATCATGGCTGTTACCAAAACTGAAATACAATAACCAAAACAAATGTCTTAAAACTAGGAAATAAGTGCTGTTAAAGATTTAGAGAAATTGGAACCCCTGTGCACCCTTGATAGAAATGTAAAAAGGTGCATTCAATGTGGAAAGCAGTATGGAAGTTCATCCAGAAAAATAAAAAATGGGGCTACCTTATGAAATGCCAATCCCATTTCCAAATGTTTATAATTAGGATCTGGGAGCGACAGTTGGAATCTCATGTTCTTTGAAACATTATTCAGTAACCAAGAGGGGAAAGAAACCTAATGTTCACTCATAGCTGAATGGATAAAGAAAATGTAGTATATATAGTATATAGTATATAAAAAGTAGCATATTTACATACAGTAGAATACTATTCAACATTTATTCAAAAGGAAATTCTGCCATATGTGATTACATGGGTGAACCTGGAGGATATTTTGCTAAGTGAACTAAGGCCATCACAGAAGGACAAATACTACAAGATTCCACTTAACTGGGGTATCTAAAGTAGTCTAACTCTCAAAAGCAGAAAGTATAAAGATGGTTTACAGAGTCAGGCGGAGAGTGAGTCTTAGTTAGACAAGATGGAAGAACGTTCTAGAGATTTGTTTCATAGGAATGTACATACAGTTAACAATACTTGTACTAAATACTTAAAAATTTAGAGGTATATTTCTCAGTATGTTTATTTACCACAATAAAAAGGAAATCAGATACAATAATACATAAAAGAGTATAAGAAATAAGTCAGTCATAAAATAATATATCATTGATTTGAAGTTGAAATAGAGAAATCTAATCAGAACATTGTTTAGGAGGATGTGGATGGGACAGAGAATATTGGATATTTCTGAAGTTGGTAATATCCACTCTCTTGTGTTAAGTGGTATTTAGATGGATATGTTCACTTTGTAAATTGGCCGAGCTGTGCACTCTGGTTTGTGTAATTTTCTGTAGTACACTATACCTGCATAAAAGATTAAAAAGAAACATAGCATGGGTAGGGAAGGTCAGAATATATTATTTTAAAAAATCAGTTTCATAGTAAATTACAAATAAAATAGGGTGCCATGTTTGGGAAAGTGGCAAAGCTCAAAGGTAGCATTTTAGATGAATGACAATACCACCACTGTGGCTGGAAGTAATGTGGAAAGGGAGAATGTTCAAATATGAGCTGGAGAAGAAAGTGCAAAATTTATGTAGGGATAGGTAGTTGAATCTGCGGCTTTGCATTTTCAGGTTAAGCTTGATGACAGTTATTGAAAGAGTGTAAGCAGAGGCATGAAAAGATGTTTTAAAAGCTCTTCCACATGGTAAATGAATATACAGGTAGGGGAGAGGGTAAAATTTGACTGAAGATATCTTTAGGGGGACGTAGACATTAGTTCTGGAGAGAGATGATGGAGGCTTGACTTCAGTGTAACAAGTAGAGACGGTGGTTAGATCAAGTTTTTTTAGTCAGTAATGACTTCATAGATTGATTTTCTATGACATATTTAGGAATAAAAATGCATATATTTTAAGTTACATACATACACACATACATATTGTATAGACACATAAATATATATGTAATTTCTAATTATCTGCTAAAATGGAAGTATTTGGAACATATATAACATGAGGTTTACTCATTTTGGAGCATGTGACATGAATAAATGCACAACTTAGTCATTAAAATTTCAAATATTTTAAAGGATAGAAACATGACTTTTATATCTTACAAATCATAAAACAAAATATTAATATCACAGAACATTAGCAAAAATTTTGCTAACAAGTGATATTTCATGGGAGTCACATAAAATATCTGCAGCTAAGTATTTCAAATTGTTCTTGGCTTGTTGAGCATAACTTATTAAGGCCCCATGCACAGGAATAGGTGGCAATACACTAACACAATTTCACTTGCCAAGCCGTGCATTCATTATTAAACAAGCTTATGAAGTGTCTAATAAGAAATAATTTCCACCTGCTGCATATAAAAATAAAACACCCCTTAAAATGTTACTCTTGTCTTCTCTAGAATAGAGAGGGTGGAGCTGAAATCAGTTTGAAAGAGCCTGAGAAAAGAGTAGGAGGTTAAGGCTGAAGGAAGTTAGTATTGGTTCCAGCTTTCAAGTTATTTGATGATAAGGACAATGAGGGATCATCTCAAAACTGAAAGATATTTTTTAAAACATTTGTAGCATTTTCAAAAAAAAAATTAGAGTAAGATCTCTATTTTGTGAGGTAACTGTATGGTCTCTTATATTTACCACTTCCTTAGACCAACATGCGTCCCTGATAGCTCAGCTGGTAAAGAATCCACCTGCAATGCAGGAGACCGCCATTCCATTCCTGGGTGAGGAAGATCCCCAGCAGGAGGGATAGGCTACCCACTCCAGTATTCTAGGGCTTCCCTGGTGACTCAGGTGTTAAAGAATCTTCCTATAATATGGGAGACCCGGGTTCAGATCCCTAGGTTAGGAAGATCCCTGGAGGAGGTACAGGTTATCCACTTGAGTATTCTGGCCTGGAGAATCCCATGCACAGAGGAACCTGGCAGGCTACAGTCCATGGGTCACAAAGAGTCGGACATGGACTGAACGGCAAAGCACATCACAGACAGCACCAACACACACTGTTCTTCACAGTATTATAAGTCTGATGCCAGACAACCTGGACTTAGAATAAAATTCAAGTCCTCTCTGTAGCATCTGGCAAGCTAATTAGCATTAGACTACTTCAGCTTATTTATTTGTACATGTGGAAAATAATAACTAGTTGTCTAGCTTTTTAAAAATAAGTTAACAATAGATCTAAAAGAAATACAGTGCACTGGCATGATATACTCTGGATACTTCTTGCAGACATATCAACTCACACAGTGCTCACAAAAATCATGCTATCATTCAGAAAGTAGGAGGTCTGATGTAAAAATTCTGAAGACTGAAATATTTCTAAGAATCTTGAAATGTGATAATACTAGTCTTGTATTCCTGTGAGAATCTGAAAAGTAGCTATCTGCTAGAAGGAGATTAGCTTTCCAAACTACCAGAGTCAGCAAACACCCTCTTCCAACAACACAAAAGAAGACTCTACACATGGACATTACCAGATGGTCAACACCGAAATCAGATTGATTATATTCTTTGCAGCCAAAGATGGAGAAGCTCTATACAGTCAACAAAAACAAGACCAGGAGCTGACTGTGGCTCAGATCATGAACTCCTTATTATCAAATCCAGACTCAAATTGAAGAAAGTAGGGAAAACCACTAGACCATTCAGGTATGACCTAAATCCCTTATGATTATACAGTGGAAGTGAAAAAGAGATTTAAGGGACTAGATCTGATAGATAGAATGCCTGATGAACTATGGAATGAGGTTTGTGACATAGTACAGGAGACAGGGATCAAGACTATCCCCATGGAAAAGAAATGCAAAAAAGCAAAATGGCTGTCTGGGGAGGACTTACAAATAGCTGTGAAAAGAAGAGAGGTGAAAAACAAAGGAGAAAAGGAAAGATATAAGCATTTGAAAGCAGAGTTCCAGAGAATAGCAAGAAGAGATAAGAAAGCCTTCTTCAGCAATCAATGCAAAGAAATAGAGGAAAACAACAGAATGAGAAAGACTAGAGATCTCTTCAAGGAAATTAGAGATACCAAGGGAACATTTCATGTAAAGATGGGCTCGATAAAGGACAGAAATGGTATGGACCTAACAGAAGCAGAAGATATGAAGAAGAGGTGTCAAGAATACACAGAAAAACTGTACTAAAAAGATCTTCACAACCAAGATAATCACAATGGTGTGATCACCAATCTAGAGCCAGACATCCTGGAATGTGAAATCAAGTGGGCCTTAGAAAGCATCACTACGAACAAAGCTAGTGGAGGTGATGGAATTGCAGTGAGCTCTTTCAAATCCTGAATGATAATGCTGTGAAAGTGCTGCACTCAATATGCCAGCAAATTTGGAAAACTCAGGAGTGGACACAGGACTGGAAAAGGTCAGTTTTCATTCCAATCCCAAAGAAAGACAACGCCAAAGAATGCTCAAACTACCACACAATTGCATTGATGTCACATGCTAGTAATTAATGCTCAAAATTCTCCAAGCCAGGCTTCAGCAATACGTGAACCGTGAACTCCCTGATGTTCAAGCTGGTTTTAGAAAAGGCAGAGGAACCAGAGAGCTAATTACCAACATCCACTGGATCATGAAAAAGCAAGAGAGTTCCAGAAAAACATCTATATCTGTTTATTGACTATGCCAAAGCCTTTGACTGTGTGGATCACAATAAACTGTGGAAAATTCTGAAAGAGATGGGAATACCAGACCACCTGACCTGCCTCTGGACAAACCTGTATGTGTGTCGGGAAGCAACAGTTAGAACTGGACATGGAACAACAGACTGGTTCCAATAAGGAAAAGGAGTACGTATATTGTCACCCTGCTTATTTAACTTATATGCAGAGTACATCGTGAGAAACGCTGGACTGGAAGAAACACAAGCTGGAATCAAGATTGCCGGGAGAAATATCAATCACCTCAGATATGCAGATGACACCACCCTTATGGCAGAAAGTGAAGAAGAACTAAAAAGACTCTTGATGAAAGTGAAAGAGGAGAGTGAAAAAGCTGGCTTGAAGCTCAACATTCAGAAAACGAAGATCATGGCATCTGGTCCCATCACTTCATGGGAAATAGATGGGGAAACAGTGGAAACAGTGTCAGACTTTATTTTTTTGGGCTCCAGAATCACTGCAGATGGTGACTGCAGCCATGAAATTAAAAGACTTTTACTCCTTGGAAGAAAAGTTATGACCAACCTAGATTGCATATTGAAAAGCAGAAACATTACTTTGCCGACTAAGGTCCATCTAAGTCAAGGATATGGTTTTTCCTGTGGTCATGTATGGATGTGAGAGTTGGACTGTGAAGAAGGCTGAGCGCCGAAGAATTGATGCTTTTGAACTGTGGTGTTGGAGAAGACTCTTGAGAGTCCCTTGGACTGCAAGGAGATCCAACCAGTCCATTCTGAAGGAGATTAGCCCTGGGATTTCTTTGGAAGGAATGATTCTGAAGCTGAAACTCCAGTACTTTGGCCACCTCATGCGAAGAGTTGACTCATTGGAAAGACTCTGATGCTGGGAGGGATTGGGGGCAGGAGGAGAAGGGGACAACCGAGGATGAGATGGCTGGATGGCATCACGGACCCGATGGACATGAGTCTGAGTGAACTCCGAGTGTTGGTGATGGACAGGGAGGCCTGGCGTGCTGCGAATCATGGGGTCGCAAAGAGTTGGACACAACTGAGCAACTGAACTGAACTGAACACTCTTTGTTAATATTGCCTTTCACTGTAAAAATATTAACAGTTGTAGACAGCTAGTTAGCAGGAATTTTAACTTTAAAATGCTGGTCATAGCATATAGTCTTATCTTCTTTCTCCCTCCCATAGTTTCATTTATTTGATAGTAACGTTTTTTAAAGTAAGTGAATACCCACAAATATGAAGAGAATGATAAAAATCTTTCAAAAAATTTCTGAAGAACTGAAGTGGGTTTAGACAATGGTAACTGGCAAAGAAAAGCAGAGAGCAAGGAATTTAAAAGTACACATGAACAGGCTGCAGCCAGGGCAGACTCAACATTCCTTATAAAATCCTTGAAGTCTGGGTTGTTTTAGACAGAACTTGTGGGATAAAACCTGATAGTGACAACAAAATCTTATTTACAGATCTTCACTTGTGATTATATAATATACTCTTATTTCATGTACAGAACACCCAGAAGCCAGTTTTTCATTCAAAATTTGGAAGGTTTTTCTCAATGTTGACTAAGTAAAATTTCTAGCAGGCATCCAAAGAAGACAGTGTGATTGTTAAAGCCTGAGTATGCATTTCGTTCTGGCATATCTGAAGGGTGTGTGTGTGTCAGACCCCATTCTTGTAATCAGAGCTCCTAAATAGCATTTTTTTTTTCAGTTTTCTTTGTTTTTCTTTTCTTCTTCATCTTTATCTTTTTTTTTTTTCTTTTTTGGAGGGGTGGCTAAGGGAATGTACTGGTTTATTTTTTAAAATTTATTTTCTGTTTTTTATTGAAATATAGTTTATATACACTATTATGAAAGTTTCCGGTATACTACATAATTATTTGACATTTGTACACATCATGATGAATTAGACAGTCTAGTAAACATGTGCTCCCACACAAAATTATTGCATTGTTATTGATCATATTCCTTATGCTGTTTATTACATCCCTGTTACTTATGTATTGTATAGCTGGAGGTATGTACCTCTTAATTCCCTTCACCTACTTTCCCCATCCCTTTACCCACCTCCCTTCTGGCAACCACCTATTGTTCTCTGTATCTGTGTATATGAGTCTGGTTTTTGTTTATTTGTTTTGTATTTCACTTATTTTGGTTTTATATTCCACATGTAAGTAATATTATGTGGGATTTATTTTCCTCTGACTTATTTTACTAAGCCTAGATCCATTCATGTTGTTGCAAATGGTAAGATTGCTTTTTTAATGACTGAATACTATTCCATTTTGTGTGTGTATGTATGTGTGTATATGTGTATTACACATCTTCTTTATCCATTAATCAATGGACAAGTAGGTTGCTTCTATATCTTAGCTGTTGTACATTATATTGCAATGAACACTGGCTATTCAAATTTCAAATTTGTGTTTTTGTTTCCATTGGGTATATACCCAGAAGTGAAATTGCTGAATCATATGGTAGTCATATTTTTAATGTTTTGAGAAACCTCCATAGTGGTTCTGTAGCAGCGACACCAATTTACAGTGTTAGCAACAGTGCATGAGTATTTTGTTTTCCCCGCATCCTTGCCAACACTTGTTATTTGATGTCTCTTTTGCTGACAGCCATTCTGACAGGTGTGAAGTGGTAAATGTGTCAGTCTGATTTGCAATACCCTGATAGTTAGTGACGTTGAGCATCTTGTCATGTGTCTTCTGGTCATCTTGTTTGCCTTCTTAAATGAGCAAATATGAATCACATCACATTAGTAAACTACTACTGAAGTTAAAGGAACAATCAGATAGTTGCCAAATCCTGTGCTCTAAAGGTTATTGCCTTATCAGACCTTTGGGGAAGGGGGCTATTTGGGGGGGGGGAGCACACAAGTTACATAGTTGGGACTTGGAAGCCTTACAGAAAGCTAGGACACCCAATGTTTAGAGGTAAACCAAGACAACTCAAGCTGCCAGCAAAGAGAGATGACACAAAAACTGACCTGTTTCAGATGATAAAAGCTTACGTGTCTCAAATTCTAATGCAAAATTATCTTTTAGGGATATAAAGAGACTTCTTTATATGTGTGTGAAACTAAGAAGAATATGGAGAAAGGGAACTCCTATGTGTTGGTGGAAATGGAGGATGAATGTGCCTTGATGAGACCAATCTGGAGAGCAATATCTAAATTGAGAAAGTACATTGTACGTGATTCAGCATCCCCACACCTTAGTCCTTACACCCTTGAGAAATTCTTTCACATAAAACAGGGGGATATATACCAATGTCTGTGTTCACAGCAATGTGTTTTGTTATTTTTTTTAAGAAAAAAATGGAGTAATAGCCTATTAACCCCAAAATGGAAAACTAAATGATCATCTGTCTAAACAATTAGTACCATTAGCAATGAATATGAACCAATAAAATTAACCTACATCAATACACACACACACACACAAACATGATAACTCAAAAATATAATATTAAATGGTAAAAGCAAGAATATACGTGTATCATTTTTCATGAAACATGAAAATGTAGTAAATAATAAAAAGTATGTACAAATATAAAAAAATTCCAGAATATATTTTACATTGAAAATGCAGGATGGAGAGAAGAATATATACTTGTATTGCAAACTGATTTTTTTACTTGTTAAAGGGGATTATGGTATAGGTCTGCTTATTATTATTTAGTTCTTTTGCATAGTGTCATAAATATTTTATGAGGCATAGCTCATTTTACTATGTTTTTTAAAAATTGAAGGTTTGTGGCAACTCTATATCTGTAAATCTATTGGTGCTATTCTTTCAACAGCAATGGCTCACTTCATGTTTCTGTATCACTTCTGGTAATTCGTGCATTATTTTAAACCTTTAATTATGGTTATATTTGTTATGGTAGTCTGTGATCAGTGATATTTGATGTTATTATTGTAATTGTTTGGGCTATCATGCACTATGATCTTTTAATATGGTGAACTTAATCAGTAAATTCTGTATGTGTTTTGACCACTCCACTAATTGGCAGTTCCCCCATCTCTCTCCCTCTTATCAGGCCTTCCTATTCCCTGTGACACAAAATTATTGAAATTCAGTTCACTTGAGTTCAGTTGCTCAGTTGTGTCTGACTCAGCCATTCCAGCCTCAGAACCCGTTCTAGGGCCCTGTGTGGGCAAGAAAGCAAGTAACCAGCCCACATGTTTAGGGTTAGGAGGCCTGGCCAGAGATGCTAGACAGCTATGAAGCAAACCCTACAGCTTGCCACAGCAGGTAAGCAAGTCAGCAGACCATCCCAACTGCTGTGAAAGGATGAAGAAGAGATTCCTTCCTCAATGGTGCCGTTCAGTTCAGTTCAGTTATATTATACATGTTTCAGTGCCATTCTCCCAAATCATCCCACCCTCTCCCTCTCCCACGGAGTCCAAAAGACTGTTCTATACATCTGTGTTTCTTTTGCTGTCTCGCATAGAGGGTTATTGTTACCATCTTTCTAAATTCCATATATACGTGTTAGTATACTGTTATTGGTGTTTTTCTTTCTGGCTTACTTCACTCTGTATAATCGGCTCCAGTTTCATCCACCTCATTAGAACTGATTCAAATGTATTTTTTAATGGCTGAGTAATATTCCATTGTGTATATGTACCATGGCTTTCTTATCCATTCATCTGCTGATGGACATCTAGGTTGCTTCCATGTCTTGACTATTATAAACAGTGCTGCGATGAACATTGGGGTACACGTGTCTCTTTCAATTTTGGTTTCCTCGGTGTATATGCCCAGCAGTGGGATTGCTGGGTCATAAGGCAGTTCTATTTCCAGTCTTTTAAGGAATCTCCACACTGTTCTCCATAGTGGCTGTACTAGTTTGCATTCCCACCAACAGTGTAAGAGGGTTCCCTTTTCTAAGGAAAGAAGCTGTCTCCATAACGTAAAAGTGCATGGTGAAGCAGTCAGCAATGTATAAGCTGCAACAAGTTATCCAGAAGATCTAGTTAACATAATTCATAAAGGCAGCTACACCAAACAACAGATGTTCAATGTAGATAATACAGCTTTTTGTTGGAAAAAAGTAATAGCTGGAGAACAGAAGTTACCACCTGGCTTCACAACTTCACAGAACAGTCTGACTCTTTTCTTAGGGGCTAATCCTGCTGGTGATTTTAGCCAGTGCTCATTTATCATTCCAAAAATCCTGGGATTCTTAAGAATTATGCTAAATTGGCTCCGCCCATGCTTTATTCATGCAATGACAAAGCCTGGGTGATGGCATGTCTCTTGACAACATGGTTGACTGATGTTTTAAGCCCACTGATGAGAAATCTCCCAGAAATCCAATCAATCAATATTCAGCTGATCAACATGAGTTAGATAATCTCTTTGATAGACTCCTGCCATTCCTTAAAAGAAAGTAACCTTATAATAGCCAGCCTGGTTTGTTTGTTTGTCTATTTTAACTTCTTATGACTCCCTTCTGCCTATAAAAAGTCTTTCATTTTGTACAGCTCCTTTGGACTTTCTTCTATCTGCTATATTGTATGAATCAATTTTTGCCCAGAAAACACCTAAAATTATTAATGTACCTCAGTTTATCATTTAGCACTATAAAGTCACTTTAAGTTCCCTTGATCTTGTATGATAAATCCTTTGCACTGCTGATGACAATTCCTAACATCAAATAATTTCATTTATATACACATTTCTTGATGGCTTTCTTAAAGCGATGTCCTAGATATTTATGAGTTATTTTCAGTGTTTAGTTACAAGTACAATTATTCTCTACAACATGAGGAATTATATATTTATTTGAACTCTTATTGAACAAGAAAATTATAAAAAGTTGATTTATAGTGAAGATTAGTAATATTGGAAAAGTTATATGCAGTAGATTGTAAACCACCTTACAGCTATATATGTTCTCTATGATTTACTTCTAGTTGAAATAAGTTTAGGGTCATACTTTTAACTAGGGACCAAAAAAAAAAGAAAACTTAGAAATGTTAACTTTCTTAAAGTAGCTAAATTCTGTGTTACGCTTCTTTAGATGTCAACTTATTTAGATTAGAAAAAGGGAGTTGGTCAAAAATATAGAAGGAAATGAGAAGAGAGTGAATTTCCTTGTTATAGGCAAGCCTTGTGAGAATCCAGGAATAGACCAGGAGATGCAAGTGAAATTCAGAACAGTACAGTCATACCTCTCATAAACTAGATGATGGTACCTTGGTATGTTCTCAGTTGCTCAGTCATGCCCAACTCTTCAGCTGTATGGATTATAGCCTGCCAGACTCCTCTGTCCATGAGGTTTTATTGGCAAGAATGCTGGAGTGGGTTGCCATTTCCTGCTCCAAGATGATGGGAACCAGGAAATAATTCAGGATCTAGAGTCGCCAGGATATCCTATGGGATGGTATTATGTGGCTAAAGAATCAGCATTCTTTATTTTATGAAGAATAAAATAAAGTTCCTTCATTTAAGCACTGCATCATTTTCATGATTTACACACTCCCTTTGCTGCTGCTGCTGCTAAGCTGCTTCAGTCGTGTCCGACTCTGTGAGACCCCATAGACGGCAGCCCACCAGGCTCCCCCATCCCTGGGATTCTCCAGGCAAGAACACTGGAATAGGTTGCCATTTCCTTCTCTAATGCATGAAAGTGAAAAGTGAAAGTGAAGTCTCTCAGTCGTGTCCGACTCCTAGCGACCCCATGGACTTCAGCCTACCAGGCTCCTCCGTCCATGGGATTTTCCAGGCAAGAGTACTGGACTGGGTTGCCATTGTCTTCTCCGACACACTCCCTCTAGGCTCCTATTTATATTTACCAGTTATTTCTGTACATTACTACTAGTGGTAGTGTCATAATATAAATATTAATTTTATTCTTCTCCATGCAATCTTGAGAGTCCCTGGGACTGCAAGGAGATCAAACCAGTCAATCCTAAAGGAAATCAGTCCTGAATATTCATTGTAAGGACTGATGCTGAAGCTGAAGCTCCAGTACTCTGGCCACCTGATGCAAAGAACTGACTCATTAGAAAAAAACCCTGATGCTGAGAAAGACTGAAGGCAGGAGGAGAAAGGGGATGACAGAGGATGAGAGGGTTGAATGGCATCACTGACTTCATGGACATGAGTTTGAGCAAGCTCTGGGAGTTGGTGATGGAAAGGGAAGCCTGGAGTGCTGCAGTCCATGGGGATGCATAGAGTCAGACACGACTGAGTGACCGAACTGAACTGAACCAGGCAATCTGTGATACCATTTCCTCCTGTGTCTTTCAGCTTTAGCAGCTGCTGGTAAACACTGGCTTTGTATAGCATAACACTTTCATTTCCTCACTGAAAGACTCAATTCCATCATCTCTTCCTTGTCAGCTGAAACATTCATTACTAAGAAACTTTACAAAGTCCACTGATCAACCTGTAGATGATCTTTCCTTCAGAGTGGTGTTCTCCTTTGGTCCAGCAGGCTGTTGTCACAGTAGTGAAGTCATATATTAGGCAGCATGGCCAGCAGTGCATTAAGACATGTCCAGAGCCACAGAGAGCTATGGAACAGACTGGCCAGAGGGATTTTAAAAATGAGAGACATTAGATTTTCCTATACATTCCTCCTTTCTAAATTTCACAAGATAACCTCCAGAGTGTATGTTATCTCTCTTGACACTTAACAGCTTTGAAACACTCATGATTTTCCTGAAAACCCTCATATATTAAATTAGGCTTCCAGATAATTCTGGTGTATTTCAACTAAAACTGAAATAATTTTACACATGCTAGCTACTCAAAAATACATTTTTGACAGATAAGGTAAATTTTGAAACTGACTAAAACTTTATACGTATTTTGTAAAGCCAGTCTTTGGATAAATTAGTGGAGGACTTTGCTTGTAATATTTAATATTATTACTGATATAGAGAAATCATATATGCTTGCTT
>SJYQ01002600.1:421122-433085 GCA_006410935.1 Redunca redunca | reverse complement strand
CATACTACTTAGGTTCCAAATAATGGCAGATTTTTTAAAAAATTCATTATCATTGCAATCATCCAAGGAATATGCAAAAAAAATTGCAGTATAATTAAATCTTGAAGGTACCAAGTTGTCATATTATAAGTGATCATTATAGCTCTGAGTATACTTCAGCCAACAGAGACTTTGGGCTGGTCTGTGTGATAAAAGAGGAACAATATTGAACTTGGTTCATTTATGCAATGTAGCAAGATGTCTGCCCTAATAGGAAAATACTCTGTATATTTTCAATGTTCATTTCTATTAAGGTCAGTTTTACAAGTAAGCAATTAATTCTAGTAATCCTATTAATTACTCCATAAAATTCCAACCAAACATAATTAAAACAAAAATTATTCAAGCAAAAATATTCTTTGCTGTTTTTTAATTTTTTTCCAGAAGCTCTTCAGTTATTTCACTCTTGAACAGACCATATTCCAAAGAGTTCTTTCCTCTGTAGTCATCTTAAGACAGTTTATTGTGAATGTATGTGCTTTTAATGATGAATGGATAAAGAAAGAAGATTTAAAATTATGAAATTGAAAGTTTTAGTGCAATAATTGAGAATTAATCAAAATATACTATTTGCTCCTCTGCAGTTTGAGTTTTTAGGACAAAAATAATTTTCCGGGAAGTCAAAGACAAATTCACTGTATAAAATAGTTGAAAATACAAGAAAATTTCACCTCTTGAAATTGTAGGCTCCCTTGGGCTTCCCTTGTGGCTCAGCTGGTAAAGAATCTGCCTGCAATGTGGGAGACCTGGGTTTAATCCCTGGGTTGGGAAGAGCCCCTAGGGAGAATTCCATGGACTGTATAGTCCATGTGGTTGCAGAGTTGGACACGACTGAGTGACTTTCACTTCACTTCACTTACCACTTCATTCAGCATTTATGAACACATAATTTATAAACACTGTATTTTATAAAAAATGAAAGTTTCATTTTATATAATCTCAGAGAAAATTTAAANTCACATGACTCTCTTGGCCACAGTTCTCTCCATTATCATGCAGGGATTTTAATAATATTTATATCAGTTTAAAGAAGGGAGCAAATAGAACACCTCTGGAGGTTCTACCTGCTATCTTGAAGTCACCTTTTAATTTTCATTAGCTTGCTTATCCTTTTTAGGCTAGTATCACATTAAGAAAAGTAGTGACTTGAACTTCACCAGTTCATTTGAGAGGGTTGTATTATTACTACTTTCTTATATTTACAGTTTTAAGTATGATTATAGTATGATAAAATACAAATATCTAAAGTTTAAAATTTGATAAGTTTACATATGAATTTTTATATCAAGTTTTCCTAATACTGTTCCATTATATGAATATACTACATTTATTTATTCATTCACATTAACTTCTTTTTTTTTGCTATTACAAAGCTGTTATAAACACTCTCAGACAAATACTTGCATGGATATATGCTTTCTTGGGGAAATTTTTGAGTAGAATGGCTGAGTCAAATTTGAAGTGTATGTTTAACTTTTTAGAAACTGCTGAACAGTACAGGCATGCCTCGTTTTGTTGCACTTTGCTTTATTGCACTTCACAGATAATGCATTTTTTGCAAATTGAAGGTTTGTGGCAATCCTGTGTGGAGCAAGTCTATTAGCACCACTTTTCCAACAGCATTTGCTCATTTCATATCTCAGTCACATTTTGTAATTCTCACAATACTTCACATTTTTCATTATTATTGTATTTATTGTATTAATCTGTGATCAGTGATCTTTGATGTGACTATTTTGATTATTTTATAACTTTGGCCATGTAGTTTTTTTGATATAATGCCATCATACTTTTAACAGACCATAGTATAGTATAAATATAACTTTGATATGTACTGGAAAATAAAAAAAAGAATTGCTTTATTGAAACATTCCTTTTATTGTGGTTGTCTGTAATAGAACCTCAAATATTGTTAACGGTATGCCTGTACTCCAAAGTGGTTTAACAATTTTACATTCCCACCAGGAGTGATAATAATAGCAGAAACTCCATATGCTTGTCAATACTTTAAATGGTCATTCTTTTTAGTTTAGCCATTCCAGTGGGTTTAAAAAATGTTTCATTAGTCTATTGAGTAGTGTTGAAACTACTTCATGGTATTGTTGCCTCACCATCCATTTTGTTTGACCAAGTGGCTTGTGGAGGACTTAAACCAAACCTAGTCCCCTAATACAAATTTATGCTGTAGATAACAGCCTGCAGTTACACACATGTAAATTTAAGTTCTCAATTTGGCTTTCCCAACTACCTTTGTAATACAGTCTCCCTGCTTCCGGGACTCCCTTCATTCACACTTTAGATAAGACTTACTGAAGCTTACCAAAACCCTGCTATTTTTGCTTTGAATTGACAAACCTGGCCTTAGCCTGGGAACTGCAAATCATTCTTCCCATAGACCTTAATAGGGGCAGATGCCCCAGTTAAACTGCTTGCCTATTGAAGAGTGCTGTGTACTTCTTCTAGGACCCACAAATAATAAATTTCTCTGTTTCAGGTCCCTTGCAGTCTACTGTTGAACCTGATCTCACAGTCTGACATCCCAGAGAGCTCTGTTTGACAAATGTTAATTCAATCAAATCACAGTTAAAGATATTACCTTCTGTATGACCAGGGCATGCAAGTTGGCTCTTCTCTTGCTCTTTGTACATCCCCTGCTCGACTAGTCCCTGCTTTACCTACACCCTACTCCCATGAAAGTATTTGCCCCCTGCCCCAGCTAGTAATTGTTCTAACACTTAGGCCAGAAAGCCTCTACCTGCTAATTTATTAAAGGGAAACATCTGCCCTCTTGATGGTAGTTAACCTGAAGGGTGGTAAGGGAAGTGCCCCTGATGCTTGTTTCCTTGGTAACTGCTGAGCCAATCTGACATCAGTTCCTCCAGTAAATGATAGCCTCCTTCTGTATTGAGTAGTGAAGATTGCTGCCATGTCCTGCCTGCTGTACATGCTGGGGTGTCTCCAAGACACTTTTGTTTATGACATGTAAGATTCCCTATCTGTAAATCATTGATGTCACTATCATTGTCTCCAGGCTTTTTGGTCTTGAGGCTGGGCCACTACAAGTCTTTCAGACCTACTGTTGTTATCCTTATAGCTTGTTTGAAATGTCTATTGCAACCATATGTTATTTCAGGGGCTTCCCCTGTGGCTCAGTGGTAAAGAATCCACCTGCAGTACAGAAGCCACAGGAAACGTAGGTTTGATCCCTGGGTTGGGAAAATCCCCTGGAGAAGGGAATGGCAACCCACTCCAGTATTGTTACCTGAAGTATCCCATGGACAGAGGAGCCTGGTGGGCTACAGTTCATAGGGTCACAAAGAGCTGGACACCACTGAAGTGACTGAACACATTATTTCAGGGTATAAAAGTTGTTTATACAGTTGTATGATCAGGCCACTCAAGGTGGCTCTTCTTGCTCTCTGTACATCCCTTGCCCAGCCAGTGCCTGCTTCACCCACACCTTACTTGCATGACTGTCCTTCCCTGTTAATCAAAGAGCTTAATCAGCGACTTCCTCTGTATTTGCCCCCTGCTCCAGATAGTGATTGTTCTAATCCTAAGACAAGAATGGCTCCACATTCTATTTTATCAAAGAGAACCATCCGCCCCCATGACAACCCAAAAATTGTTAACCTGAAGGGCTAAAAAGATATGCTGGTTTCCCTGGTAACTGATGAGCCAACCTGATGTCAATTCCCTCTGTAACTGCTACCGCCTTCACCCTCCTGGCAGTGAAGCTCGCTATCTTGTCCTAGCTGCCCTCTGCCTTACCGCGTGGGTGGGTGGGCTCCACGACCTTTTGTTTCTGACTTGGAGAAGTGAAAGTGAAAGTGAAGTTGCTCAGTCCTGTCCGACTCTTTGCGACCCCATGGACTGTAGCCTACCAGGATCCTCAGTCCACGGAATTTTCTAGGCAAAAGTACTGGGTTGCCATTTCCTTCTCTAGAGGATCTTCCCAACCCAGGGATCGAACCCTGGTCTCCTGCAATCCAGGCAGATGCTTTACCATCTGAGCCACCAGGGAAGCCCCCTATCCAATAAATACTGGATGTCTCTGTCACTGCCTGGGCTCTTCACTTTCGTGGCTTGGCAACTACAAGGCTTACAGACCCGTGGAGGGGCAGCCCAACATTAGTTCTTAAGCAAGTCCTTGGTTGGTGTAAGATAATATTTCACCTAGCCTTTGGTTTACCTTTCTATTTTCTTAATAGAATCTTAGTAGTGAACATTTTAAATTTTTTGAGGCCAATTTTTTTCTTTTTTCTTTTTTATTCTTTTTGTGGCTATTTTAACAATTCTTGAATTTATATGTTTTTCTTAAGAAGTTTTAGCATTTTGGCCCCAACATTTAGGTTAATGATCCATTTTGATTTAACTTTTGTAAGAAAGATTTCATGTTTTTATATAAATGTACATATTTATGTCTTTATTTTTTTACTTATTTATTCATCTCTGCATATGGCTATCCAATTGTTTGAGCACTACTTACCAAAACAATCATTCTTTCTCAATGCCCTTCATGGCATCTTTCAGTTCAGTTCAGTTGCTCAGTTGTGTCCAACTCTTTGTGACCCCATGAACTGCAGCATGCCAGGCCTCCCTGTCTATCACCAACTCCCAGAGTTAACCCAAACTCATGTCCATCAAGCCATCTCATCCTCTGACATGCCCTTCTCCGCCTGCCCTCAATCTTTCCCAGAATCAGGGTCTTTTCCAATGAGTCAGCTCTTTGTATCAGGCAGCCAAAGTATTGGAGTTTCAACTTCAACATCAGTCCCTCCAGTGAACACCCAGGACTGAGCTCCTTTAGAATGGACTGGTTGGATCTCCTTGCAGTCCAAGGGACTCTTAAGAGTCTTCTCCAACACCACAGTTCAAAAGCATCAATTCTTTGGCACTCAGCTTTCTTCACAGTCCAACTCTCACATCCATACATGACCACTGGAAAAACCATAGCCTTGACTAGACAGACCTTCCTTGGCAAAGTAATGTCTCTGCTTTTGAATATGTTGTCTAGGTTGGTCATAACTTTTCTTCCAAGGATTAAGCGCCTTTTAATTTGATGGCTGCAATCACCATCTACAGTGATTTTGGAGCTGAGAAAAATAAAGTCAGCCACTGTTTCCACTGTTTCCCCATCTATCTGCCATGAAGTGATGGGACCAGATGCCATGATCTTCGTTTTCTGAATGTTGAGCTTTAAGCCAACTTCTTCACTCTTCTCTTTCCCTTTTATCAAGAGGCTCTTTAGTTCCTCTTCACTTTCTGCCATAAGGGTGGTATCAGCTGCATATCTCAGGTTATTGATATTTCTCTCAGCAATCTTGATTCCAGCTTGTGCTTCCTCCAGCCCAGCATTTTTCATGATGTACTCTGCATATAAGTTAAATAAGCAGGGTGACAATATACAGCCTTGACGTACTCCTTTTTGTATTTTCGTATTTTCGTCTGTTGTTCCATGTCCAGTTCTAACTGTTGCTTCCTGACCTGCATATAGATTTCTCAAGAGGCAGGTCAGGTGGTCTGGTATTCCCATCTCTTTCAGAATTTCCCACAGTTTTTTGTGATCCATGGCATCTTTGTTGAATGTCAATTGACTATATATGTGTATAGGCATGTTTAACAACACACTGTTTTGTCTTGTTGGTGTATATGTTTGTATAAAATACTGGTTTCATACAGTTTCACTACTGAGACTTTATAGTATATGCTGATATCAAGTAGTATAAGTTGTTCAGGTTCTTTTTTCAAAATTTCTTTGGCTGTCTTGCTGCTAAGTCACTTCAGTCATGTCCGACTCTATGTGACCCCATAGATGGCAGCCCACCAGGCTCCACTGTCCCTGGGATTCTCCAGGCTATCCTAGTCCTTTCCATTTCCATGTGCACTGTAGAATAATCTCATCAATTCCTATAATGTCACCTGCTTAGAGTTTGAATCTATAGAGTAATATGGGGAGAATTGATATTTTAATAATATCAATTATTTTGACAGATAGACACATGTTGATCTCTCTGAAAAATAGCATGTCTTTCCACTTATTTAGACTTTTAATTTGTATCAGTAATATATTACAGCTGTCAGTATGTTGAAGTTATATTACTTTTATCTAATATATTCCTAATTCATTATGCTTTGATGCTATTGAAAGTGATATTTAAAATATTTATAGCTGGACATTGCTAGTATCAGTAACTAAATCAATTATTATATGTTGAATTTGTACTCCGTAAAGGTGCTAAATGCACTCAGTTCTAAAATATTTTTTGTGTATTCCTTAGGATTTTCTACATAGATAGCAATGTGTCTGTGATTAAAGACATTGATATTTCTTTTGCCATGTGGTTGCATTTTGTTTTTCTTTTTCTCCCTGCCTCCCCTTTTATTGTTCTGGTTAGGACAATACTTTAAAACATTTTAAACATGTTGAACTATATTGATTTTCAGTTGTTACATCAACTTTCCTGGTGGGTAAATATACCATAAGGTCTTGATGTCTCATCTTTTTCATGTATTATTTGATTGAACTTAACAAAATTTTGTTAAGGACAAATTTGTGTCTGTATTCCTGAGAGATATTGGTCTAGATTTCTCTTGGAATGTCACTTTTGGATTTTAGCATCAGGCAAATGTTGGCCTCACAAAATGAAATTGTGTACGTAATTGAGAATATTTCTCCAGCAACTTTTTGAATAAGTTAATTTTGAGGCCATCAAGAGGTGACATTTTCTTCAAAGAGATTCACTACAAAGTAAAGTTCTTTAATACATGTAGGGTGACTCAGTTTATGTATTGCTTCTTGTATGTGCTTGTAAGTGTTCATTTACATTGCTGAATTTGTTGTCATAAATTTTTAAATATTGCCTAGTTAAACTTTTAATACATGTACAATGTAGAATGTTAATTGGTATCCCTTCTCTCATTCTAATCTTCTCTTTTCTTAGTCAGTGTGGCTAAAGAACTATCATTATGATCATTTCAAAAACTAGTTTTGCTTACATTCATTTTTTTATTCTTTTGTAATCTATCTTAAAAATTTCTCCTCTTTATCTACTTTCTTCTGCTTACTTTGGTTTAATTTGCTTTTTTTTCTAATTTATGAAATTAGAAACTTAACATTATTATGTAGGAATTTTCCTACATGAACACACTGATCAGAACTCAGCTGTAGATGTGTATGTGTGTGTGTGTGTATGTATGTGTGGTGTACTTGTGTGTGCAACTGTCTCCTCCGCAGTACTATACCCTAAAAATTTAACCTGTTTAGGTTTCCACAATTCTGAACTCTGTTTCTTCAATTAGGGAGATTGCCAAAATTTGTCTGGGTTCTTCCTCCCCACACTGCTGCTCAGACACTTTCTCTAGGCAAAAAAGAGATTCATCTCATTTGTTTTTGTTCTCTCAGAGATTGTTTGTTGCTCTAAATTTGAAAAAAACATTGTTTCATAAATTCTTTCTTTCATAAATTATTTAATAAATGCATTTAAAAATAAGTGTTTTTTAAACTTAGTAAGATCAAGCTGGTTTCTGTTAGTCCATTGTGGCCAAAAATAGTAGTGATTATTAGCTTTTAGGTAAAGACATATAACCCATAATATTAAGAATTTATCTTTTCCTGTTTTAATTAGTGAGATGACAAATTTATTTAGAAATGTATCACTGTCTTAATTATCACAGTCACATCATTCACTATTGATAGTAGAACGTTACATCTAAGTTTGATTCCACAGAAATAACCCAAAAGATAGTAGGTCTTTCAGCTGTCTCTATGTTAACAGGTACTTAGACCAAGATCAAAATATTTACACAACATATTACTCCAGTGATGGTTCACATGATGGATTGATTAGGCAGGTTATTTTCACTTACGTTTTAATAGTAAATCCTAGTTTAAAATATGAGCTGCATTTAATCATGGTGGCTCACAGTTTATGGCTTAATATTTGTTTTGTTTTGTAAAACAAATATAGCTTAACTCCTTTACAACATCACATTCTCTGTCCCCCGGATTTTACTCCTCCCCCTAATAAGCAATGATACTCGTTTTCGTTGTACACTCGGATCTTTCAACATGCAGAGCTTCTGGATTCCATGGGACTTTGTGTGTCTCAATGTAGTACTCAATGCCTAAATCCAAGAACTTTTGCCTAAGGGCTTCAGAGCATGGTATTGGTGATGGAACCTTGAAGATAACCCTCATGACATACCAAGATAGTGTCCAACACTTATAGAGGAGAGGAAAAGTCACTGCAAAAAGAGCCTGTTAAAATAAGTAAATAATTCTGGACTTCGTAGGTCTTATGCCGTATTCTCTGCTTGGAATGCCGTCATTCTTACCCCTGCAGCTCATTCTTCTTGATTGCGTTCTTCAGATATCAGCTATACCGAAACTCTCCGGAAGCTCTTTTTGGCCACCAAGCCCTATATGGGACTTCTATTCCACTCTTTCCCTGCATGGTTCCTCTTTTATGTCCTTTGACTATTTCTAATTACTTTTTCACATATTTATCTACTCTGCTGGATTGTTAGCTTGTTCATTACACAAACCCCAGTGCTCTGCTCACTTCCTGGCATAAAAAAGGTATTCAATTAACATTTGCTGAATGAAACAACAAAAACAAAGTAAATAAAACAACAAAAACAAAGTAAATAAACAAAGTCAATCCTATAGCCTGCCTAAAGATGATAAAAATGTCTGCATTATAAAGTACAGTTATACTCTATTAGTGTCATCTCATGGAGAAACCTATGCCTGCCATGTTTATAATAATCCCTGATCTCAATGGTTTTTTTCTCTTACTCAACTCATGTACATTTATTCACATATTCACATATACATATAGACTCACATACACTCACAACTTTTTCTCAGTCACTTTTGGTGAAAAATACAATGAAAAAGTATTTTAAAGTGTATGAACTACAAATGTTCTGATACTTATAATATTCAGGTGAATATTTATATAAACACAAAATTTAAATCAATGAACAAATAAATTCTGCACCAACAATATTATGAGCCTATTCAGTGATGAATAAATAATCATGAAGTACATATTCTGTCTTGGAATCATTTGATGTTTAAATAACAATGATACATAGGTTGAATTCAGAACCTATGTTCATTTATGATTCTCATGAGGTTGTAGAAATCTTCCACATTTTGAGTATGACTGGATATTAGTGAAGAAGAAATTTCCAACATAAAAGAGGTGCTATAGAATGTGTTCAATTTCACAATCTCTAATCATCTGAACCTGGAAATTTATAGAGAGAGATTATAGAGAAAGCTGGATGAGTTCACCAGCATCAAGAAATTAAATTTCTCCTTAAATTCACACAAGCTGCCCAGAATTTTTCGAACTTCCTGGAAGTTGCACTAATTCCAGATAGCACAGCAGTAATTTTCATTCACTGAAATTTTTGCTAACAACTCTGTCAGCAAAAGGAAGAAACAGATATGATCTATTTATTCACTAAAATTAAACTACCTGGAAAGAAATTCTGATATAATTCCTCATAGAATTTCTAGTAGTTCTGATTAATGTATGAGTCATACATAGGGAAAGAATATACAATTTTTGTCTGGTTCTGAATTTACAAAATTTGACATTAAGGAAAGAAGAACAAAAATTTAATCATGACCTTTTCCAGGAAGGTATTATTATAAAATAATCTTAGAGGTAAAAATAATAAATAAATCAGTGTAACCAAAGTATATTAGGTTAATCAAATGCCTCATTTTTATAGAGACATTTTATAGAGCTTTTCCTTCAATTTGGTGTCAACTAGACTTTTTGTTCATTCAGTCCATGAATACAGAGTATGCAATATAAAGGAACTGATTTTATAGCATGCAAGAGTCACTCAGAAACAAATTTGTTCAAAAAACTCACATTTCAGATATGGCAAGAACCATGAAGAATACCTAGTTCAATATCTCAGACTTTACATGATGAAATTGAGCTCAGTTCTCATTGAAGTTTCTTCAAGTTATCTCTTTTCTTTTTTCCTGTTCTCCTAGTTGAATCACACTATACATTGAAATGATTATGTATACTACTATTGGGTTAAGAAAGACATTAATGTATTTTCAAATTTTATCAGTTCAGCTTTCAGTTTCAGCACTATTGCTCATGGCTGTCTCTAGTTACATCTTTGGTGAGTTTTTCTTTTTTAAAAAGAGTTTTGGCTTTGGTTTGTTAGTGTATAACATTCCTCATCACAAATCTTGTAAACTTTCATGAATAAATTACTCATTTTTACTCTTTCATATAAAGATATCATAGAGTATATATCATAGATGGGATAGAAATCTCAACTATGTCTGGATGCAACAAAAAAATGTGACTATTTTATTTAAGATTGCTCTTTTCTAGGTTTGGACATGTTTTTAAATGGTGCTATGAATAATAATTGCTTGATTGCACACTTCAATGAGTTCAGAGTTTCAAACTATTTGCTGCAGTCTACCCATCAAGAATCACTAATGTTAGTAAAGAACTATATGGAATCATGAAAATCAGAGTCAGTCTGCCACAATATGGAACTGATGTTTAATGGGAAGGAGAAAAGTCATTATTAAAAAAATAGGAAGAGCTATTCCATTTTCTTCTTATCACCTTCAAGTTTTACTTTTTTCTTTTTAACATTTCCACATGGATTGAAAGATGAGACCCAGATATAATCTGTGCTTAGAAATTGCTATCCTGTATAAGGTCAAACAGGATCAATTTGGGGATCATGGAAAAGGAACTATAAAGCAAGCAACCTATACCTTCTTTCAGTCTAAACCGAGAACAAAAGGAACATAAGGAAACTTCAAGACATACATAAGGCCTCTCATAGTTAACTGGGAAAAAGGATTTGTAGTTGAAACAAAATACACCCAAATACATTGGAAACTTTCCTACTATGTGCCTTCTTCAGTATAAATATTTGTAAATACATAGGTAATGAAAGCAGGTGGGTGGCACAGTTGATGGCATATGAGAGTTGGAGATCTTATTTTTCTCTTAGCCGAATATGACTATATTTTGAATTATTAAACCAAAATTTGATATTCAGCTTTTGTCATAATTTAGGCTCTATACATGGATATTTGAAATCTCAGAAGAAAACCAGTAGGATAAGTAAGACATTAAATTTAGCAAGATTAAGATTAGAAAAATTGGCTTAGAAGGGCTGATTCCATAAAGATATCTAGTCAATAAAAGTCCTATCTAAAAGACTGTAGTAACCTATGTTGGGTGCATATATATTTATAATTGTTATATCTTCTTCTTGGATTGATCCTTTGATCATTATGTAGTGGCCTTCTTTGTCTCTTTTCACAGCCTTTGTTTTAAAGTCTATTTTATCAGATATGAGTATTGCCACTCCTGCTTTCTTTTGGTCTCTATTTGCATGGAATATCTTTTTCCAGCCCTTACTTTCAGTCTGTATGTGTCTCTTGTTTTGAGGTGGGTCTCTTATAAGCAACATATAGAGGGGTCTTGTTTTTGTATCCATTCAACCAGTCTTTGCCTTTTAGTTGGGGCATTCAACCCATTTACGTTTAAGGTAATTATTGATAAGTATGATCCCGTTACCATTTACTTTATTGTTTTGGATTCGGGTTTATACATCCTTTTTGTGTTTCCTGTCTAGAGAATATCTTTTAGCATTTGTTGGAGAGCTGGTTTGGTAGTGCTGAATTCTCTCAACTTTTGCTTGTCTGTAAAGCTTTTGATTTCTCCTTCGTATTTGAATGAGATCCTTGCTGGGTACAGTAATCTGGGCTGTAGATTATTTTCTTTCATCACTTTAAGTATGTCTTGCCATTCCCTCCTGGCCTGAAGAGTTTCTATTGAAAGGTCAGCTGTTATCCTTATGGGAATCCCCTTGTGAGTTATTTGTTGTTTTTCCCTTGCTGCTTTTAGTAT
>SJYQ01002600.1:405231-416280 GCA_006410935.1 Redunca redunca | reverse complement strand
AATTATGACTGACTTGCTCCTTGACAAAACTAAAATTTTTCAATTAATAAAATCCACATGGCTAATTGCAGACTGATCTTACTAAAGTGAAAAAAAGATTTCACTTGATTTTTATATATAACTATCATATAATGCAACCCTCAAAATATCTTTAAAAGGTCAAATGCTTAGACTATATAAAATCCATATATATTATATATGAATTATATATTCTTACATAAGTAAAATCTCAGATATGTCTTTGACCCAACAAGTTATTTTTTGTTTTGATCACAAAAAGTAAAATAAGCTATATACATTTTCACTGTTTATAAAACAATTTAGAAGTTGTCTGTCCTTACATATAAAAATCTCTGGTTTAAATGGTTCATTTCAGAGCCTTCTATATTAATTAATATGAGGGATAGTTCTTATGACATAGTTTTACAGAAATAAGACCAAAATTAATGTGCAGTGATCATTATTTCTTATTTGATAGTAACTGAGAATTGCATAAACAATCTGAAAAGAGGGGATAGCTGTATTTGACCAATTTTAAGTGGGTATTGTCAAGATTCCTCCTTTAAAGAGTGCTCCCAGAATAAGGACTAATCTTGTTTGGGTGTGTTTTTCATTACCTACACTTAAAGCCACCTGATTAGAAAGGGCAAAAATAAATTTCATTTCAGTGATTGATAGTCAATCTCAACCTTACTTAAATGTGTTCAGTGGACCCCCTACAATATTTTTCTTCCATCTTCAAATAATTTGACATGATATGTTATTGATATTTCACACATTGTCATTCCTTTGCTATTTTCCTTTCTTATAGTAACAAACTGGTAAGCTCACGATTTACCCGATGACTAGGAATTAGAGCTACAAAATGTTGATATAGTTAAAATATTTGACGTAAAAGTATTGTGTAGTTTAATGTTTATTGTTAAATAATACTTTTGTTTCAGAGTCTCATGCCTGTAACCAAGGAGGAAGAAACATGAGGATTAGCTTTGTTTCAGAGGGATGCTTTACAACTGTTGTTCAGCCACAAAGTAGTGTCTGGCTCTTTGCAGCCCTATGAACTGCAGCACGCCAGGTTTCCCTGTCCTTCACTATCTCCTGGAGCTTGTTCAAACTCATGTCCGTAGAATCAGTGATGCCATCCAAACATCTCATCCTCTGTTGCCCCCTTCTCCTTGTGCCCTCAATCTTTCCCAGCGTCAGGGTCTTTTCCAATGAGTCACCTCTTTGCATCAAGTGGCCAAAGAAGTATGACACTTTAAATTGCTAACCTTTTCACTTAATGAAATAAATATTTATACATCCTAAATATTGTTTGATTAAATTTAAACACTCCATTATAAACTGATTCTTCTCAGCAACTCTCAAAATGTTTGCATGCAGAACACCATCATAATGAATGTGTTGGATGCAAAGCAATGGTGCAGACTTACATTCTCCTTCCCAATTATCTGTGCTGCTTGTTTTTATAGTAGATACTTCTGTCAATTTTAATTTCATCTTGGCTAAACACAAAATGGTGTGAAGACTAAGCAGATGGTTGTCACAAACAGAGGAACACAAATAAAATTTATGGGAAATTTTCCAGTCTGGTAGAGAAAGAGGAATTAGTCGCCAGACTCATTTTATTGTTCATGAATATCATGTGCCAAACCCTTCATATAACATGTGGAAAATAATCTTATTTGCAAACCCAAACAGTTTATAAAACATTTAACAGAATTGTCAGTGTGACTATTTTTAAGGAGATAATAATTATCAATGCAGTGTGATAATTTTCTTATTAATTTTAAAGAGAAAAATTATGTAATAAAAGAACAAATTGGAAAATGTATACTTTATGTTTATCTTTTGTATTGTTAGGTAATCTTTGCCTTGAACTGAATAGTGCTCCTTCTAAATGAATTTTAGGAGGAAAAATGTAAATTTTTGTGTTACAATAGGTTGGATGGGAGAAGCATTTGAGTGTTTTCTTCCCTTTTTGTCTTAAGATTTATTCCTAATGTAAATGGATTCATTCCTTGAATTCAAATTTTTCGTAACAAGAAGAGGAAACAAAAGAGAATATTCTGTCTTTTTCAAGTCTAGAAAAGAAGTAAGAGAAGTCAGATAGGTGGTTTTGTATTTTACAAATTCTGAGAAACTTACACTTGTTTTAGTAAAAAGGTGTGGCCAAATCTCTTTGCTTCTGATTATTCTCACATTGTACGTTAGCCCAAAATTTTCTGGAAGAAACAGGTTTGAGATTACCTTTGTTGTTTGCATTAAGAAAGTTAATTTAGGTTTAACATATTAGGGATATAAAGCTTCAGTAACTTCAAGCACAGAATTTAGGGCCACTTTACACACAAACGGATCATTAGACTCCCCTGAATGTTAGTAAAGATGTCCAGGCTCGAGCTCTCTTCTAAAATAACTCTAAGTGAGAAAATGCTGAGAAATTGTTTTATCTTATTTGCTGTAAGGAGAGTCATGGTGTGAAATGGTCATTCTTGAGGGGGATATAGGACTACAGGTTGAATAAACTTACCTGAAAAGGAGGAAACAACATGTTTATTATTGTATAGCCAAATATTTCACTTACATCTTTTTTAAAATATAGCACCAAATATAGTATATATGTTTTTGATAGTTTATTGTATTGGTTAACTTTTGTAATGTCTTCACAACAATGTATAGGTCATATTTAATATTTCATCAAAAGTATGAGAAGCAACTCACACATTTATGTGAATAAAATGTGGAAAGCCACATGTATACATACACATATATACAGCCATGCACATACGTTTCATATACAAGATAGATAATGACATGAGAGAGTTGTTAGTGTCTTACATTCATTTTGAAAGTGAAAGTGTTAGTCACTCAGTCCTGTCCAGCTCTTTGTGACCTCATGGACTGTAACCCACTAGGCCCCACTGTCTATGGGATTCTCCAAGCAAGGATACTGCAAGTGGGTAACCATGTAGCCATTTCCTTCTCTAGGGGATCTTCCTGACCCAGGGATTGAAGCTGCATCTCCCACATTGCAGGCAGATTCTTTACTATGTGAGCCACAAGAGAAGGCCAAAACTCCAGGATAAGACCTATATTACCAAGAAAGAAAAGCCAAAGAGTTGAGCCAAAATTATGCTTTTGGTTTTACTCTGGGAGGTTCTTACTAATTCTGAGTGCAAAGCAAGAGGCTGAGAATCCAGCTTTCCCAAGTAAACCTACTGAAATAGGGCAGAGAAACCATCAGAAATTCTGGCAGAATTGTAGAGATGGAAATGCTTAACTCTAGACATTAAGTTAAGACTCAACACCTTAGTCACTATTTCTATTAGGGTGAAATTTTTCTGCATAGTTAAGAGATCCTAGGACTTAGATGATGTTTATTGGTCCCTTTCCCCCTCCAAAATCTAGAGCCTTTCTTTAGAAGTTAATCACTCAGTCGTGTTTGAAGCTTTGCAGTCCCACAGACTGTAGCCTGTCCAGCTCGTCTGTCCATGGAATTCTCCAGGCAAGATACTGGAGTGGGTTTCCATTTCCTTCTCTAGGGGATCTTTCCTACCCAGGGCTCGAACCCTGGGTTGCAGGCAGAGTCTTTACCAACTGAGCCACTGAGCCCTTTTCTTTAGAAGCTGCTCTCATAAGGACTGTGAGCATTCCTCAAAAAAAAAAAAAAAAAAAGTTGACAGTTTGATATCTGATTCTGTGTTAGTTTGCTAGGGCTGCATTATAAAGCATCACACACTGAGTATCTTATATTAATACAACAGAAGTTTTTTGTCTTGCAATTCTGGAGGCTAAAAGGCCAAGGTGTTGGCAGGCTTGGTTTCTAATAAGGGGGAACCTGTTCCATACGTCTCTCCTAGCTTCTAATTTGCTGGCAATCTTTGATCTAGTTGCATCTTCTTGATCCCTTCTTTCATGTCCACATGGCATTCTCCCTGTATATATGTGTCTGTGTCCAAATTTCTCCTTTTAATTAAGGACATTATGCTTGCTTACAGTTCACCTACGTGATTCTCATTTTAACTTGACTACCTCTCTACAGACCTTATTTCCAAATAAGGTCACATTCTGAATACTGGAAATTAGAGCTTCAACATATCTTGCCAGGGCTTTCCACGCGGCTCAGTAGTAGAAAATTATCATCATCATCATCATCATCATCATCATTTTTCTGCCAAGCAGGAGATTTGGTTTGGATCTCTGTGCTGGGAACATCCCCTGGAGAGGAAATGGCGACCCACTCCGTTATTTTTGCCTGGGAAATCCCATGAACACAGGACCCTGGTGGGCTACAGTCCATGTAGTCACAAAGAGTAGGATACGACTTAGTGACTAAACCGTAGCAGCAATTTCTTGCTGGGGACATGCAATTCAAGTTATAACAAGGTGTCTAATTTTCAGAGATATTTTAAGTCCCTCTTTTCTCTTATCTCTCTTCATTCCTTTCTGCATGATGCTGATATAAGTGATTTGGCACTGCTTATTCTTATGATGGGATTTGTTACATCTTATTTAGTTTGTTGCAGAGGTTGTCTATAAGTGTTATTGTGCCTATTTCTTTTACTGTAAGAAATATTAATATCTTGAGATATGATAACTATCATTCTGTTGTTACCCTCCTAAGTTATTTTTTAATCATCCTCAGCACCCTGAATTTTTATTTATTTATTTATTTATTTTTAGTTTTGAGAATCATGTTATTTGGTTCCAGAGAATTTTTAGTCATTTTCTTTTTTCATCCCTTTTTTCTTTTCCATTCTATTGTATGCCTTGGAAAATCATTACAGTCATCAGTTTGGAAGCACATGAATTATCTTCCCTGTCTTTAACTTCTTTCCTATATTTTCCTTAACTTCATTTCTCCAAGTTGTCTGCGGACAGATTTGATACTCTTTACCTCTTAAGTAAATATCCTCTATTTGGTTTATCAAGACCTTTGTTTATCTTTCTGGTTCTATATCTTATTGTTGCCAAATGATTTTTTTCAAACTTATCTACTTGTTAGTTAAAAACCTCTAATAGCTGTTATTTCTACCTGTAAGTTGAGTATTTTAATCACACTTAATTTAACATCCATTTCAAATATTATATTCCATTTTCTTGAATGTGTTGTCTCTTGTTTGGAAATCTTGGGTTTACACTTGATGGCATAGGATTTCTTAATGAATTTTGTAATTTTAATTTGAGATGCAAACTATGTGGGTTTTTCTACTTTGTACAGTGGGTTTTTGTCAAGTACCTCATCTCAAGGTCTTTGGAGTTCATGTCTTCCAATTAAATCTTGTATTGATAGCTATAGGTCAGAGGCTGGCCGTTTCCAACATTTAATTTGTATCTTTGATTTTTTTTCCTGGATATAAGCAACCATAAGTTTTCTGCCAAATTCTAGGAGAATTGGTGGAAGTATTTGTTCTTCTGTTTATGATTCAGAATTATATCCCCACTCTTCACCTCAAACGTGGAACTCAGCAACATCTCTCTGACATCAACTGTAGGAACATAATGGATCCCAGGACTCAGTCACTAAAACACAAACCCTTCGGACCTGTCTCCTACCAGAATTTATAAACCCTGTTACTTCAGTGTGAAATTAGAAGCTTGATGATCCTTTTAATAAATATTTATGAAAATTTTCATCTTGTTTTTACACATCAACATTTATTTCAATAGTTAAAAATAGTTTTACCTCTATAATTTTGAAGCAGATTTTCAAGTTAAAAAAAATATGTCAATACTACCATCTTGTTTCACAATTCCAATAATATTTAAGGGATTAGAAAGGCACTCACAAGTCAGTAAGTATAGAAACCTTCCCTTTAAATATTGGCCCAATTAACTGCATCTCTATAATTGATTCCATGTGTGGCAGCCAACCAAGTCGGTTTATCTTCTTACACAAAGTCTGCTGCTGCTGCTGCTGCTGCTGCTGCTGAGTCGCTTCAGTCGTGTCCTACTCTGTGCGACCCCGTAGATGGCAGCCCACCAGGCTCCCCCGTCCCTGGGATTCTCCAGGCAAGAACACTGGAGTGGGTTGCCATTTCCTTCTCCAATGCAGGAAAGTGAAAAGCGAAAGAGAAGTTGCTCAGTCGTGCCCGTCTCTTAGCGACCCCATGGACTGCAGCCTACTAGGCTCCTCCATCCATGGGATTTTCCAGGCAAGAGTACTGGTGTGGGGTGCCATTGCCTCCTCCGACACAAAGTCTGATGTATCTCAAATTCTGGTCTATGTCTGACTATTTCTCTGTCTCATCAAAGTTCAGAATGACCATGGTGTCCTTTCAGTTAGTCTAAAAATGAAGCTGTCCCTTTCTTTCTCCCAGGAAGATATGAGTTTGTGAGGCAGAGATAATACACCTGACTTCCAAAGCAGACACAGCAGAGATGAGCAAATTTCTTTCTTCTCTAGGTCACTTGCCAGATGGATCACCACACGCATCCTAAATATTCTTCCTATGATTAATGAGTCACTTGGCACAACCCAATGTGGCTTAGTCATAGTTTCAGGAACAAAACCCCTAATAGTCTGTTCTTATACTGGGCTCCAAAAAGGTTGCAGCTGAGAATACTAGATCCACAATGAATTTTCACTAACTATTTCACAATATTGATGACATTACTACATTTATGAAAGTATGATTTGTCTTAAGGTCCTGAATTATAACTAATAAAATAGTTTCATAATTTTAAACAGTATAGTTTATATAAGTTAAGTTATATAGCTATCAGTTCTGTCAGCATGTAACTATACTCTTCTGTATATAATACTAATTTTTATCCTTAGAACTACATTTTATATAAAAAAAGAAAAGTTTGAAATAATTTACACCAAAATTTCATTGTGGTAAACCAGTGGCAGTATCTGCCAAGGTAATCATAAATGTCAAGTTTAATTTTAACATGCTTGAAGTATTTATTTAACCATCTGCCTGGCTCCCTTAGCCATATAGGAAAAAAATAAAATAAGCCATGTGGATATCAGTGAAGCACAAGGTAAAAACAGATTTTCCACAAAATATTATTTTATTGCTACAAAAGTATACTCAAGACTAACCTTACTCTAAATCATGGGAGCACAGAACTGCAGGAACTCATAAGCAATACACATACTAATATTGAACCAAAACCCATGGCACGTATATCAGAATTGTTAGCTTGAAAAGGAACACATACGTTCTTTAGTTTATATTTTAGCCCTGCAAAACCACTATTCTTAATCACATACTCTTGAAAAACTTTCCTGAAATTTTACATCAGTCATGAAATAAGCCAAATTTCCCCATTTTATAGAAAAGCAGTCACTGTGGCAAATCTGACTTTTATTCTTACATCAATGTTCCCCAAAATATATTTGGTTCTGAAAACCACAGAAAAGTGGTTTTCAGCATATTGATAGGCATTACAGGAGTTTCCATTCTCTGAGTAAAATTGATAGCACAGAGAGTCTGATTTAAGTGGATCCACTTAGGAAGGGAAATTTAATTTCATGGAAGATAATTTTAATATTTTGATTTGCACCTGTATTTTACAAAATAAAGTGAAAAGCAATGGAAATTAGTTAATAATATTATCTATTAAAATTGTGTTAGTATTATAATGTACGAATTTTAGAAGTAAATAATATTAAATTTTTGTACCATTGTTTTACTAATGACACCAAGTAGTATGATAGTATATCCTGAGCTTCATATTTTACTTTTATAAAAGAACTTCAAAGAGAATCTTTCTTGCAAAAATATCTGAAAGCTAATTCAGTGTTCTTCAGGGCTTCTTATTTTTTTCACTTCAATCAGTCATTGCATCATCTGCAGGACTTTTATTTTGTTGCAATGGTTGTGCTGCATTTGTTTTGTTTAAGTATATAGTACAGTTGACCATAGACTGGGCCACCACTGTGTTAGCTATTTACCTGTCTCTCAGTCTCAAACTGCTGGGGCTGGGAGTCTTGAACTTTAATTCCCAGTCTGCCATTAGAGGCTTCCTCTAGGCCACTGCCAATAGGAAACAGGGGTAGGAAATCACAAGGCAGAAAGAAGAGAGACACGTCAATCTTCTGTCTCCCAAAGTATGCACACTGCTGGAGGTTGCCTTATGGCAACAGGAGGGGTAAGGTTAGTTTGGAATCTTAAGCACGGGCAGCATGCTGGTTGATCCTATAGCCCTTGTCACTGCTGCAGTTTGGGAGTGGATCCAAAACCAAATAAATCTGCAAATACAGCAGCAGTCACAAGCTTGTGGGTTACAGAACAGGCCTGGTGGCACCTCAGTATTACTGTTTTTTCTCTGTTCCTTTCACACAGCTCCTCATTTTGCCTTTTTCAACAATATTGAAACTATTTCTCTGGATTAAATTCCACCTGTTTTAAATAAACACAATGATTTCTTTTTTCTTGATGGCGCCACACAGACACAAGGAGTGAAAAGTGGCCCATGAGGGGCAAGAATGCATTTTCCTATTGAGTATGGCAGATTGTTGGGAGTAGACACTGAATTTTCAGTGACTGTTTTATTAGAGAACACATTAGAGAAAAGAGATTACTTAAGGTACTTTGAGAACTAATTTGATGAATTCCTAGACATCATGGATGCCCTTTAGTCTAAGTACAGGTTTCATAGTCCAATAATTTGGGAAAATGTGGGTGTTATGGAATAAACTATGTCCCCTTAGAATCCATATATTGAAGCCTCAACCCTTGGTAGCTCATAATATGATTGTATTTAGAGACAGGGCCATTACAGTGGTGATTAAGGTTAAATGAGGCCTTATGTATAGTGCTTAATTCAATGCCTCTGATGTCCTCATAAAGAGATATAAGGAAAAAAAGAGGAAACACTGGAGAATGGGAGTACAAAGAGACCAGGGCATGTGCGAATACAACAAGAGGGCAGTCATGCACAAACCAAGGAGAGACGCCTCAGTAGAAACCAAACCTGCAGATAACCTTCATCTTGGACTTTCAGCCTCCAGAAATCTGGGAAAATACATTTCTGTTTAAGGCCTTAAATCTTTGCCTTTTTTTTTTTTTTTTTTATAGCAGTCCAAGTAGACGAACACTGAGGGTGAAAGTATGGTAAATAGGTTTATTTATTGTGCAAATGTTCATTGTGATATTGTTTCAGTGCCTTCTGTTTTCCTACATTATTCACTTGCCTCTTTTTCTTCATAGAATATCTCACAAATCTGGTGTTGGTAGAACACTCTTTCTGAATCTACCTCAGTTTTTCAATTTTCTTAATAAGACCTTTAGGACTGTGACTCTGAGTACAAGCATACTGTCTTTCTCTTTGATCTGGTCACAACTGTGGTTACAGACATTATATTGAAAGTACTAATACATCCTTCCCAGACAACTTTTCCATCTGTCCCTCCTCAAAGGTGAATTTTCATCTCTCATTCTGACTTCATGGCATCCTTATCTCTTCTTTAACATGGCAGATTCACTTATTCCTCTGTTTCTTATAAGGAATGGAGCATTAGTTCTTTTTTTTTTTATTGCTATATAAACAAATTACTTCCAAAACTTTCAGAATGTATTTATTGTCTCATATTTATTACCTCACAGCCTCTGTAAGCTGGGAATTTGGAAACAGCTTAGCTAGTAATTGGATCTCAGAGTTTCTCATGGGGTTTTAATCCAGATGTTGGCCAGAGCTGCAGTCATCTGAAGGTTTGATGAGGGTTGGAGGATCTCCGTTCAAACTCACTCATATGGCTGTTAATAAGGCCTTAGTCCCTCATTGGATGTTCTCCAGAAATGTCAGTTCTTCACCATGTGGACTTCTTAAGGCATGAAAGCCAGCTTTCCCTGAGTTACTGAGATCCCAGAGCTGACACGAGAGAGGAAAATACACAATCTCTTTAGTGATTTCCCCTCAGAAGTGATATACCATCACTTCTGGCATATTCTAGGGGTCATAGAGCCCAGCTCTGATTCAATGTGGGAGGGGCCTGGCTATACAAGGATGTGAATACCAGGAGATCATGATCATCGGGGCTCTCGTGGATGCTGGCTATCAGAGAAATGCTAAATAAATTATCAAATTAAAATTTGACACCAATTACAGTGTCTTCCTTATGTATTTACTTTACATATTTTGTCAATGTAATCTATTTCTGGTGATTTTTAAGTCTTTTTAAAAACTAGTTTCAAGTTTTATGAGCTATTCCAATAATTTTATACCAATCATAATGCAACAAATGTCAAGACAGTTTTGTTCACACTTCTGGAAAAAGTAGAATAACTGAGAAACAGCCATAAGGCAGGTATGAATTTGTCTTATCTCACCCAAATATCACACATTTATTTTATATCAGACTTTCTCTCATGTTTCAAAAAAGAGGAAAATAAGCAATAATTTATGTTTTAGATAATGGATATTAGACTTCCTGTGACAATCTAAATAAAAGCTTATAAAAAGAATATATTTTCCTCATGAGAATATTTAGGATTTTAAATTGTCAGATAACTTCAGTGGGTCAGTCTCAATTATTAGAAAACTTGATAGCATTTTCCCCCATCTTCACGAATGCCTCATTATACATATTATTACTTGAGTTTGGAATCTGAGCCATTCTTGGTTTCTGATTTCACCTCATCCTCCACATTCAATTAACCAGAAAATTCTGTTGATTCAACCTCCACATTATATGACCAGTCCATCACTTGTTACAATTTCCACCTCATCAATTCAACTACATGTCATCAGCATTGCTTCCCTGGTCTATGCAACAGTCTCTTGTCTCCTTTCTTACTATTTTTCTTCAATCAATATAATCTTCACTCAGGAAACAGACTAATCATTTCAAATGGAAACAAAATGTCAGAAGTTGGCAGTGGCTTCCCATTGCATTTAGATTAATATCCAAACTGTTTACAATGACCTTCAAGGTCCTACATTATACTTATTTAATTGTTTTACTGAAGTATACTTGACTTATAATATTATATTATCTTCAGGTATACAATATACTAATTTTTTAATAGATTATTTTCTATTTAAAATTATTATAAATTATTAGTTATTTTCCCTCTGTCTGTACAGTATGTCTTT
>SJYQ01002600.1:386311-397490 GCA_006410935.1 Redunca redunca | reverse complement strand
ATGTAACAACTAAATATCAGAAAGAAGATAAGGCCTTCTTCAATGTCTGAAATTCCTGGGAAGACTTGGCCCATTTAAAAAAAAAAAAAATCCCAAACTATTTAGACTTAGCTATCATTTCTCTTAGAGGCTTATTAAAGATAACAGCACTAAGTATTTGTTTACAACCAAATTTCTAGAAACATAATCAAACACACTCCCAAGGCTGCAATCAGTCAGGAAATATCTTGCACAACAAATCTCTGTGGGATAATCTGACACAGTTGTGGGCCCCTTGATTTCTCTGATGCATGAAACAGCGCAGACTGTGTTTTGGAAGAATTCCTGGATTTGTGTGGGGATGGTGAACTCCTTTTTTGACTGAACAGTTTGCATATCACTACTTTTCTACTGTTATCTCTGTTAATGCTTCTCTGCTTCAGACCTATAAACTGTTTATTTACTTTTCTATTCTTTGACGTTATTATCTTCACACAACAAATGATCTGAAAATTAGTTCTTTAAAACTGACAACTGTATCAAAAGGAAAATCTTTTTTAAAAGAAAAGTTTATAAACATTACATATTTTATTGGCAGAAATCTGAAAACTGTTGTTTTTTTTCCTTAATGAATGTGACAACAGAACTCTGAAAATGCCCCCTCTTCCCAAGATTATCTGCCCTAACACCTGGGACTATGAATATGATGATACTTCATGGCTGTGAATACGTTACATATCATGACGAAAAGGACTTGGCAGATATAATTAAGATCAGGTTACGTAGATCACCTTGGGTTATCAGGTGGGCCTAATCATATAATCATATGAGCCCTTTGGGAACAGGGAGTTTTCTCCAGCTAGGAGGAAAAGGACAAGTCAGAGACATTGGAAGCTCAAGGTTGACATAATATTGTTAGCTTGAAGATGGAGAGCTTCCTGTGCAATGACAGAAGAGTCATCTCTAAAAGCAGACCCTGGCTGACAGCAAGAAAAGAGAGGAATCCTCCAAGCCATAGAACTGAATTCAACTAACAACTTAGATAAGCCTGAAATAGGATTCTTCCCCAGGTTTTCCAGAGAAGAGCACATCTCTGCCAAGGCCTTGATTTCAGCATTGTGAGGCAGGACCATTTGCATCTACCCCGAGTTCTGTCCTACAGGGCTTTGAGATAATAAATGAGGGTTGTCAAAAGTGACTGAATTGTTTAACAGCAAAGGGCAAATAATACAGAGATATTCTGAATTTTTCTTTTTTCCTGAGATATAAAAGACATTTATTATATCAGTTAGAATTCTTTGGGCTACAAATACACAAACCAAATTGACTTAAATGTCAAGATGTGTGTAATCAAAACAAAAATATCTAGAGGAAACTCTTTAGGTTAATTTGTGGCTTAATAATATCAGCAAAGAACCAGAGGCTTTCGTCTTCCACTCTGCCAAATTCAGTTTATCAGTGGTCTTCTCTCCTGGTTGCAAGGCAGGTGTAGCAGTTTCAGGCATTATATCTAAGCACAACCTTGCCCACTGAATTATTTATCTGCTGGTTTCAGACTGCAAGCAAGAGAGCTAATGCTGAGCACTTCATGATGAGGTAGAGTCATGCTTTAAAAGCAAAAACAAACCAGCCAAAATAAAATGTACACCCATAGCTGATTCATGTCAACGCATGGCAAAAACCACTACCATATTGTAAAGTAATTAGCCTCCAGTTAAAAAAAAAAAAAAAACACAAACAAACACACACCTAAAAATTCCTGCCTGAGGACTTTCCAGGTATTACAGTGGTTAAGAATCCACCTTAAAAGACAGGGGCCACAGGTTCAATCCCTGGTTGGGGAATCAGAAGCTGAAATCAAGATTGCCAGGAGAAATATCAATAACCTCAGATATGCAGATGACACTACCCTAATGGCAGAAAGGGAGGAATTAAAAAGCCTCTTGATAAAGGTGAAATAGAAAAGTGAAAAAGCTTGCTTTAAACTCAACTTTAACAAAAACAAAGATTATGGCATCTGTTCCCATCACTTCATGGCAAATAGAAGGGGAAGAAGTGGAAGCAGTGACAAATTTTATTTTCTTGGCCTCCAAAATTACTTCAGATGGTGCCTGCAGCCATGAAATTAAAAGATGTCTGCTCATGGAAGAAAAGCTATGACAAACCTAGACAGCATATCAAAAAGCAGAGACATCACTTTGCTGACAAAAAGGTCCATATAGTCAAAGCTACGGTTTTTCCCGTAGTCATGTATGGATGTGAGAGCTGGACCATAAAGAAGGCTGAGTGCCGAAGAATTGATGCTTTTGAACTGTGGTGTTGGAGCAGACCCTTGAGAGTCCCTTGGACTGCAGGGAGATCAAACCAGTCAATCCTAAAGGAAATCAGTCCTGAATATTCATTGGAAGGACTGATACTGAAGCTGAAGTTCCAATACTTTGACCACCTGATGCAAAGGGCCAATTCATTGGAAAAAACCCTGATGCTGAGAAGGACTGAGGGCAAAAGGAGAAGGAGGTGGCAGAGGATGAGAAAGTTAGATCACCAATTAATTGACATGAGTTTGAACACATTCTGGGAGATAGTGAAGGACAGAGGAGCCTGGCATCCTACAGTCCATGGGGTCTCAAGGAGTTGGACATGACTTAGCAACTGAAAACTAATAACAAAATTATAATTCTATGAAATTTTCTCTTTAATCTGGTGTATTTTATTCCATTATGATATGCCAGAATACTTTTAAAACTATGGTTAATGATTCTATGACCAATGCTCCACTTAGAATTTTACTGTAGATGAAGACTGATAACATGTAAATAAGACAGTTTAAACACAGAAAATATTGTTTGATGAAAAAGACAATGCTTTTCTCATGTATTCTTCTGTTAGTTTTTCCTTAAAAATTTGTAGAAACAAAAGGATCATAAATAGTTTCACATGTACATCATCCATATTTACAGTTTCATTTAAAATATCACTGTCATTTTCTTTTTCCAAAGTTAATGTGGCTTCACCTGAAAATTCTTTGATTTCATAGTACATCTTTTGCAACTTTGTTTCTCTTGATCTTCACTCTCTTCTTCTACGCTTTATCTGGGTTTAAAGTGAGTTTTTAATAGATAAGTTTCAGAGAAAGAAATATGGATGCATTAAAATGATATCAAGATAGTCCTCTGAGTCATCTTGCAGGAAAGTATTTTAAAATAAATACCGTCTATATTGCAACTGAAATTTCAATGGCAGGAACACCATCAAAGTTATAGTATTTTGTTTTTTACAGTTTTACCATTCTTGCTTGTAACCTTAAACTTGTAAAACAAAGTTATAACTCTATTTCTTAAAAATGAAAATGCATTATTATAAGGGTCAGTGACTAAAGCAGTAATGTTGTTGTTTAGTTACTAAGTCATATTTGATTCTTTTTAGACGCCATGGATTGTAGCCTGCCAGACTCCTCTATTCATGGGATTTCCTAGGCAAGAATCGTGAAGTGGGTTGCCATTTCCTTCTCCAGGGGATCTTCCCAAACCAGGGACTGAACCCACATCTCCTGCTTGGCAGGTGGATTTTTTACCACTGAGCCACCTGGGAAGCCCAAAGCAATTAATACTAAACTTTCAATTTGCGATGACACACAACTTAGTAATGACACGAATTCATCAAATTTCCTAAACCTTATGTAGAATGAAAATAGGAGGGGAAAAGGCCTTTGGTATTTTGAGAATATACAGAACTTGTCCTTAGATAGTAACCCTTGAAAAATGAAATGGTTTTTATTATAAAACATACACACACGCACACATGCCTGCTTGTG
The DNA here is from genome assembly GCA_006410935.1 of Redunca redunca. NCBI lineage: Eukaryota > Metazoa > Chordata > Mammalia > Artiodactyla > Bovidae > Redunca > Redunca redunca. Next base: position 393,697 of record SJYQ01002600.1, on the reverse strand, counting down.
ACTGACACATACCAGAGATACAGCGGAATGTTATTCCTTCAAAACAGATTTAAAATACATCAGTAGAAGTAATGATATAACTGCATCTCTTAATGAAGCTTAAGACATTTTTCCCTAATGCCATTGAGTTTCAGTGGTTCTTATTATCGTGTGTAAGAAAATATTATAACTGTTTAAATTATCTGTTTCATCTTAAACTAATAACAATCAAAATGACTGTGAATGATTTAGACTGCATGTCAGCAAAGTGGTGATGATAAAATTGTGGAGTTAATGCATTGCGCAGATCAGAAATTTTTTTAGTTATGTGTAGGAATGCAGATTAATAAGAAATGAGGATAATACATTTGAATTTAGACTTTCATGTATCTTTTCTCTGAGCAGCAGTAGGAATTTACAGAGGATACATCTAAATGATAGACAGTGCTCCAAAGATAATCATGGCTTAGAAATTTAATTATAGAACAGTGTTCAAGTTTCCAAATTAAGTTGAATTCCAGAGATGGGATTTAATATATTCAGGTGGTTAGAGTCATGGTAAAAAACAAAACAAAGAAACAAAAGTAAACATCTTATTGCTACTAACTAAAGAAAGAAACTTTGCATTTGTAAATATTAAAACTATCCTTTAATATGTGTATTATCTGGAACTCGACCTTCAGTTTCAAGTTCAGACTGTTTGAACATGGAAATCCTGTCTTGATCTTTGACTCCGTAGAATTTATTTCATCAGAATCAATCAGTCTTACATTTTGTGAAAGAAAGGAAAACAAATGTAAAATTTGTGCTTTGCTTATGTGGCGGATAATATGATTAACTTGTTCAGCATTCTTTCCAATCTTTTTAAAGTTTGGGTTCTGCAACAGTTTTACAAGTTCAGAACTGAGACAGGTGAGAAGAGAGAAAGGGTGCAAGACATATACTTTATCAGATTCTATATCAGTAGCAACAGAATAGTTTTAAGCTATTAATAAAACCTTCCTGAATCTGCCACTTACTACAGCGAAGGCACCGTTTTTCTATGTCACAGCTCTGGTTGTAGTGGAGATAGAAATATCATTTTGCTGTAAGTAGCTTTTGAAGTGGCAGTGGTGGCTTTCCCAGGTGTGGCAGTGACAGAGAGTTTCCTCGGCTTTGCTTCAGTGTGTTTAGCCTAGCGCTTACTCTTCTCCTTGCATGCCCACCACTCCCCTTCCCCTGCTGCAATGGTCTTATATGCACCTACTAAAATTTTATGCAAAACTTGAACCATACAGAGGTATGAGAAATATTTGTAGACATTCAGCTTCAAAGAAGGAGAACTGTATGATTGACTTTCTGATTTATCTAACTTGTTTCCAGTTCAGTTCAGTCACTCAGTTGTGTCTGACTCTTCGTGACCCCATGAACCTCAGCACGCCAGACTTCCCTGTCCATCACCAGCTCCTGAAATCTACCCAAACCCATGTCCATTGAGTCGGTGATGCCATTCAACCATCTTATCCTCTGTCATCCCCTTCTCTTCCTGCCCTCATTCTTTCCCAGCATCAGGGTCTTTTCAAATGAGTCAGCACTTCACATTAGGTGACCAAAGTATTGGAGTTTTAGCTTCAACATCAGTCTTTCCAGTGAACCCCCAGGACTGTTTGACACTGTCTGATTGTTTGACACTAGTGAAAATCCTTTAGTAGATGGAACACAGTGCTGTGACATCAAACTGTAGACTAATGGACCAATTACTTATATTACCAAGTGCTATGAGCCAGTATGAAATGCCTGTTGAAGTTAACACTGTGATGGACCACATGGCTGCCAAAATAGAACAAGATTGCCATACTGCTACTGCTAAGTCGCTTCAGTCGTGTCCGACTCTGTGTGCCCCCGTAGATGACAGCCCACCAGGCTCTCCCGTCCCTGGGATTCTCCAGGCAAGAACACTGGAGTGGGTTGCCATTTCCTTCTCTAATGCATGAAAGTGAAAAGTGAAAGTGAAGTAGCTCAGTCGTGTCTGACTCTTAACAACCCCATGTACTGCAGCCCACCAGGCTCCTCCATCCATGGGATTTTCCATGGGTGGGGTGCCATTGTCTTCTCCAAAGATTGCCATAAGGAATATACTAACTCTGTTGCTGGCACGTTCTTGAAACTGTGTTAGAGAGCTTAAAGAAAGAAAATTTGCATGTTCATGTTCTTATCTTCAGATCAAATGAGTTCTGAAAATTGGAAAGCTTCTATGACTACCAAAAAATGATTTCTTAATTTTTTTTTTTTTTTGGCTCAAAGCTTGTTTTAAAAATCACAGTAAAGTTGATGACACTGTCCTGGTTTTGGGATAGTAGGAACAAAGTCATAGAACTGGAATTTTAAAGTCTTAAATTATCTCTTCAATACTGGTGCTAAGAATCTTATATGGAAACTAATTTGGTATAATAAAGTTGGGAAATTTATGATGAGCTTTGTGTGATTTTTACTGTAATTACATGAGTCCTTAATACAGCCGTACTAGGAATCTTAAGGCTTCTTTAGAAAGCAGTGATAGGACATTATTTACATAAGTAAATCTTTATACTTTTCCCTTATCAGCAGATTTCCATAGTTTGATAAGATTTCCCAGTAAAATTATCAGAATTCCATGGCATTCTCAACAAATTATTCTTAAAAATAGAGTTTTATTATCAGATATCTACAGTAAGCATACATTTGTACAAATAGTCTCTTATTTGTTTTATTTATTTATTCATTCTTTCATTTAACATAAAGTTTTCCATATTTACCATTTTATCCTGCATTTTAATTATTTCATTAGTTATGTATATAAATATTTAACTAATTTTATTTCTTATTTCCCTCTCCCTTTTTATACTACTATTTTATATAGAATGGACTAGATATGCTATTTTATCTGTGCTGTGCTTAGTCGCTCAGTCATGTCCAACTCTTTGTAACCCCATGGACTGTAGCCCACCAAGCTCCTCTGTCCATGGGGATTCTCCAGGCAAGAATACTGGAGTGGGTTGCCATGCCCTCCTCCAGGGGATCTTCCAAACCCAGGGATCAAACCCAGGTTTCCTGCATTGCAGGTGGATTCTTTACCATTTGAGCCACCAGGGAAGCTGATGAATACTGGAGTGGGTAGCCTATTCCTTCTCCAGGGGATCTTCCCAGCCCAGGAATCAAACTGAGGTCTCCTGCATTGCAGATGGATTCTTTACCAGCTGAGCTACCTATTACTTTATAAGTTACAGGAAATTAAAGACAGGTTTTTACTGATCTAAAAGGGAGAATAAATACCACTCAGACATGTAAGTGTGACAGATCAGAGTTTGAGTGTTCTATTTTGGGAAAGGGGTAGGGACATACCAAGGATTATTTCTGTTAAGTTAGTTGGTTTCAGGCTGTTGCTGCAGTACTATTGCTCAAAACTCTAAGCATAAGAAAGATATGTGTTTATGTGAGTCTTTTGAGTAGTTGTTGACTTTGGCAAATACTGAGATTTACTCATTCAACATCCTTTCCGATAATCTCTCATGAGCAGACAGCAGAAAAGCAAAAACTACATGCCCAGATTTCTTTGCATTTAGAGTTTGGAATATAGTTTATACCAACTGGAAGCATTTTTGCAAGGGTTAGGTTAGATAAAGGCAGGATGTAAGACATCTATTCTGTAGCACACATCATACTAGTGGTAAAAGGGTCCTGAAGCTAGTAGATTCTTTTTTTTTTTGTTTTGTTGGAGTACAATTGATTTACAATGTTGTGTTTAATTTCTGCTGTACAGCAAAGTGACCCAGCTATGCATATATGTATTCTTTTTCATATTTTTTCACTATGGCTGTCACAGGATAGTGATATAGTTCCCAGTGCTATACAGTAGGACATTGTTGTTCATCCATCCTATATATAATAGTTTTCATTTGCTAATTTCAAAACACCCAGTCCTTCCCTCCCCCACCTCTCTTTAGCAGCCACAAGTCTGATCTCTATATCTGTAATTCTGTTCTTATTTTGTAGCTGGGTTCACTTGTGTTGTATTCAGATTCCACACATAAATGATGCCATGTGGCATTTGTCTTTCTCTTTCTAACTTATTTTGCTTAGCATGATAATCTCCAGGTCCATCCACATTGCTTGAAGCTAGCAGATTGCTGATTCATCAATATCTGCAATACTTCTTTATTTTAGCAGAGTTACAATAGATTCCTGTGCTAAAAATTGTTCCTGGGATCTAAACAGTGACCTTCTGCCTTTTAAAAAATTATATACAAGCCCAATTCCCTGCATTTATTCCTTTCCTACCTTAAAAAGACTGTGTATTCAGTTGTTTACAAGTTGTTTACAAGTGAACACTTTCCAATATAGTCTCCAAATGGACACTCTATTAATTTGATCAGATAGAAGAAAGGGTTCAAACTCTAATAAAAATAGTCACCTGACTAAAAACATTTTATAATACTTAAAAGAAGTAACAAGATTAGATGTGAAAAGTCCTTCCATAAAGTGACTAACAATATATTTCTAATCTGTTAAGACTATAAAAATAACATCAAACTGATCTGAGAAATTTTCCACCAAGCTACAACTTGATATACTGCCAGTTGAAAAAATAATTTTTTTAAATTTTCCATATTTCTGTACAGTTTCCAAGTGCTCCTAGTTTGGGTTAATAAAAATCTATTTTCATTAAATTAACTAATGTTTATGCTGTATATATTGATTTATTTCTATTTTCAGTAGGTAAATGAAGATAAAATATATTACAGTATTTTTTTAAACTCATCAGTAATAGGTGAAATGTGTAGATAACCACATTGTTGCAGTCTTTCAAAAAACCAAATCTGGCTTTTAAAAAAAAACTGAAACCACATTCTGCATGTGTAGGCAGTTGACACTTGCAAAATAATTTGCAATTATTTTATGGAGCCTATTTTAGATATCTAGTATTATGATTAGATTTCAACTGTCACTATTTCAGTTATCACCATCAATTTAAAAAGTTAACCAGGAAATCTTATGTGATTCATCTATATCATCCTAATTGTTTCAAAATCCTTATAGCAAAAGAAATTGTATAACATAAAGTATACAGACACCAACAATATCTAGAAAATTAGAAAAGATAAAGAGTGATAATCAAGGGATAGACTGGAAAGTCACATACCCTCAGCAATGCCAGATTAATCCTTTTTACTTCTTATCTCCTGCAGCAAAGATTAACTTGATAGGTGATTTGGTGTCCTAATTCTCCCCAACTGTGTTGTATTAGAGATAAAATAAGATTGGTATTGACTGCAGGTTTACTGAAATGAAAAAAGCAACATTCAAATACTCAGAGGTTTATAGTCATCAGAAAGACAAAGTGAAAATGCAGATATGTTAATGTAGAGGAGTAGGAAGTTAGGCCACCTCCTTCAGCCTCCCATGGTGTTAGTTGCTCAGTCATGCCTGACTCTTTGCCACCCCAAGGACTGCAGCATGCCAGGCTTCCCTGTCCTTCACACTCTCCTGGAGGTTGCTCAGACTCATGCCCACTGAGTTGGTGGTGCCATCCAAACATCTCATCATTTGTCTTCATCCTCTCCTCCTGTCTTCAATCATTCCCAGCATCAGGGTCTTCTCCAATAGTTGGCTCTTCACATCAGGTGGCCAAAGTATTGGAGCTACAGTTTCAGCATCAGTCCTTCCAATGAATATTCAAGACTGGTTTCCTTTAGGATTGACTGGTTTGATCTCCTTCCAGTCCAAGGGACTTTCAAGAATTTTCTCCAACACCACAGTTCAAAAGGATCATTTCTTCTATGCTCAGCCTTCTTTATGGTCCAACTCTCACATCCATACATGACTACTGGAAAAACCGTAGCTTTCACTAGACAGACCTATGTCGGCAAAGTAATGTCTCTGCTTTTTAATATGCTGCCCATGATTGTCATTGTTTTCTTCCAAGCAGCAAATGTCTTTTAATTTCATGGCTGCAGTCACCATCTGCAGTGATTTTGGTGCCCCCCAAAATAAAGTCTGTCACTGTTTCTATTGTTTCCCCATCTATTTACCGTTGAAGTGATGGGACCAGATGCCATGATCTTAGTTTTTCACTCTGCTCTTTCACCTTCATCAAGAGGCTCTTTAGGTCCTCTTTACCTTCTGCCATGAGGGTGGTGTCATCTGCATATCTAAGATAATTGATATTTCTCCAGCAATCTTGTTTCCAGCTTATGCTTAACCGAGCCTGGCATTTCACATGATATACTCTGCATATCAGTTAACCAAGCAGGGTGACGATATACAGCCTTGGCTGACTCCTTTCCCAAATTGAGCTAGTCCATTGTTCCCTGTCTGGTTCTTACTGTTGCTTCTTGATCTGCATGCAGGTTTCTCAGCAGACAGTTAATTTGGTCTGTTATTCCCATCTCTTGAAGAATATTCCATAGTTTGTTATGATCCACACAGTCAAAGGCTTTAGTGTAGTCAATGAAGCAGAAGTAGATGTTTTTTTCTGGAATTCTTGCTTTTTCTATGATCCAATGGATGGATCCAACTTGACCACTGGTTTCTCTGTCTTTTATAAATCCAGATTGGACATCTGGAAGTTCTCGGTTCATGTGCTGTTGAAGCCTAGCTTAAAGAATTTGAGCATTACTTTGCTAGTGTGTGAAGTGAGGGAAATTGTGTGCTAGTTTGAACAGAGTTCAAACTAGTTTGAACAGAGTTCCCTGTGCTTTACAGTAGGTTCTTTTATTTATAGTATTAAATAATTACACATTTTAAAACATTAGCTAGTCCTTACGCTTTGTGTTCAGTTCAGTTCAGTCACTTAGTCATGTCTGACTCTTTGCGATCCAATGAACTGCAGAACGCCAGGCTTCCCTGTCCATCACCAACTCTGGGAGCTTATGCATTGAGTTGGTGATGCCATCCATCCATCTTATCTTCTATCACTCTCTTCTTCTCCTGCCTTCAATCTTTCCCAGCATCAGGGTCTTTTCCAATGAATCAGTTCATATCAGGTGGCCAAAGAATTGGAGCTTCAGTTTCAGCATCAGTCCTTCCATTGAGTATTCAGGACTAACTTCCTTTAGGATGTGCTGGTTGGATCTCCTTGCTGTCCAAGGGACTTTCAACAATCTTTTCCAGAACCACAGTTCAAAAGCATCAATTCTTCAGTGCTCAGCTTTCTTTATGGTCCAACTCTCACATCCATATGTGACTACTGGAAAAACCATAGCTTTGACTATACAGAACTTAATTGGCACCCATCAGTGGTTTAGTGTAGAGTGAAGCAATTCTTTTCTCTGTCTCCTCTGTATCCTTAGGCTTACTTCCCATAAACTGCTTTTTACTTCTTTGCTTGCTTTTTAAACTATTTCATGTGATAACACTATAAGCATAGATAATATGGTTATATTTGTTATC
>SJYQ01002600.1:374139-385877 GCA_006410935.1 Redunca redunca | reverse complement strand
GGTTTTAGAAAAGGCAGAGGAACCAGAGATCAATTTGCCAACATCCGCTGGATCATGAAAAAGCAAGAGAGTTCCAGAAAAACATCTATTTCTGCTTGATTGACTATGCCAAAGCCTTTGACTGTGTGGATCACAATAAACTGTGGAAAATTCTGAAAGAAATGGGAATACCAGACCACCTGACCTGCTCTTGAGAAATCTATATGCAGGTCAGGAAGCAACAGTTAGAACTGGACATGGAACAACAGACTGGTTCCAAATAGGAAAAGGAGTCCGTCAAGGCTGTATATTGTCACCCTGCTTATTTACCTTCTATGCAGGGTACATCATGAGAAACGCTGGGCTGGAAAATGCACAAGCTAGAATCAAGATTGCCGGGAGAAATAGCAATAACCTCACATATGCAGATGACACCACCCTTATGGCAGAAAGTGAAGAGGCACTAAAAAGCCTCTTGATGAAGGTGAAAGAGGAGAGTGAAAAAGTTGGCTTAAAGCTCAACATTCAGAAAACAAAGATCATGGCATGTGGTCCCATCACTTCATGGGAAACAGATGGGGAAACGGTAGAAACAGTGTCAGACTTTATTTTTTTGCCTCCAAAATCACTGCAGATGGTGACTGCAGCCATGAAATTAAAAGACGCTTACTCCTTGGAAGAAAGTTATGACCAACCTAGATAGTATATTCAAAAGCAGAGACATTACTTTGCCAACAAAGGTCCGTCTAGTCAAGGCTATGGTTTTTCCTGTGGTCATGTATGGATGTGAGAGTTGGACTGTGAAGAAGGCTGAGCGCCAAAGAATTGATGCCTTTGAACTGTGGTGTTGGAGAAGACTCTTGAGGGTCCCTTGGACTGCAAGGAGATCCAACCAGTCCATTCTGAAGGAGAACAATCCTGGGATTTCTTTGGAAGGAATGATGCTGAAGCTGAAACTCCAGTACTTTGGACACCTGATGCAAGAGTTGACTCATTGGAAAAGACTGTGATGCTGGGAGGGATTGGGGGCAGGAGGAGAAGGGGACGACAGAGGATGAGATGCCTGGACGGCATCACTGACTCGATGGACATGAGTGTGAGTGAACTCCTGGAGATGGTGATGGACAGGGAGGCCTGGCGTGCTGCGATTCATGGGGTTGCAAAGAGTCGGACATGGCTGAGCGACTGAACTGAACTGAACTGATGCAAATACTAGTCTCTTCTGGAAGCACGCTCAAACATATAGTGAGAAATTATGCTTTACTAGCTATCTGGACATCTTTTAGCCCAATCAAGTTGACTCATACAATTAGCTATCATATTATTCATACTGTTTGACTATGTAAACACTTATTTGATAATGTTAAACCAAATAAATTATTTTGATTATGTTTCATTTTGTCTATAATTTTCCTGCATTTTTATCTCTATGTGTAAATCACAATGTTTCCCTTAATCTTTGACAGTTCATGTATATTCCTACAGCAAAATTTTATTATCTCCCTTATGTTATACCTTTATTCTTTAGGAAGTTAGAAAAGGTATTTTGGAAGTACAATTTGGAAACTTGAATGTCAGAAAATTTTCTCATTTTGCACTTACAATTAATTTGTTTGAAAACATCATTTTTTTTTTTTTTGGCTGTACTGTGCAGCATGTAGGATCTTACTTCCCAAATGGGAATTGACCCTGTGCCCCTTGTAGTGGAAGTGTGGAGACCTAACCACTGGACCACCAAGGAATTCCCCTCAAAAAAAATAAAATCCTTTNTCCTTTTCCCCCCCATAATATTGAAGGCATTGCATTCTTTTATATCTAGTGTCACTATTAAGTTCTGTTATTATTTTTTTCTGTTTGTTCTGGGGGTTCTATTTCCCTTGACATTTCTTCGGTGTCAGTCTATTCTTGGCCTCACATGAATAATTAAGAGTAAAACACTGAAAAAATTGTCAAAAGCTCTGAGGACATGGATAGGAATGACTAACAGATGGTTACATTGACAGAGAAATAGAAAAATAGCCTTTTCTTTGGAAGACCCCCAGACGCTAGTCTGTTAAGGTCTTTTCTTTGGGACTGAACAGTTTCTGTAAAAAGCTGTCCTCCAGTTTCCTGGCTTTGAGGCACGCATTTGTAGCAGGGGGAGGGTGGGTTCTACCATCCCAATTTTCAGTCTTGAAACTTATCTCACCCTCCACTGTGCCCAATATTCCAAGTATAGGGATTCTCTGATTAAATTTTTCCAGAAAATAAAGCTTTGCTTTTTGTAGAAATGGTGAGGAAAGAGTCGGTAACTATCACCTCTACATCCTCTTCCTTTATTTCCAGTGCTCTGTGGAGTAAACAAGCTCTTGATCTTTTAATCATTACCTACATCTGCTGGTACACAGAATGTGTTTTCTTTTGTCCTTTGTTAGTATCATTTGGATTATTTTAGTCTTCCAAAAACTTGCTGACATCTCTCATCTACTATTACTTCTGATCTCATCTCTCTTGTTCCTCATGATTGGATATCTTACTTCAAAACAAATCACAAATTTAGCATCTTAAAGTAATATATATTTATTATCTCATGGTTTCTGTGGGACAGGAATCTGGGTATGGCTTAATTGATTCTTCTGCTCATAATTTCATACGGCTAAAATCAAGATGTTGACGGGGCTACAGTATAATCTGAGGCTTGGGATCCTCTTTCAAGATCACCAATTGTTGAAGAAATTCACTGTCTTGCATATATAGGACAGTGTTCTTTTTTAATGTCAGTGAGGAACTGTTTTGGGCTCCTAGAAGCCACCCTAAAGTCCTTGCCACATGAACTCACCATCAGCAACTTACAGAATGATTATTTGCCTCTTCAATGACAGCAGGAAGAAAATCTTTGATTTCTTCCAGGGTTCAGTGGATTAGGTCAGGCCCAAGGATAATCTACCTTTTAATGATCTCAGAGTTAAGTAATCAAGAATCTTACATTCATCTGCAAAATGTCTTGACATCTAATGTAACACTTAACAGGAGTTATATGCCATCACACTCACAGCAGGTTAGGGGTGGGGGTTACATGAAGCGTGGATACTAGCAGGTCGGAATCTCTGGCGCCATCTTGGAGTCTTGCCCTCCATTCCATATATCCTTTGTTTAAGAAAATAAAGAATAAGAACATCTTTTAAAATGTCATTTATGAGAAACAACATATGTACACACACACATACACATATCCTTTACTGATATTTTCCTGAAATATTAGTGGTATGTTTTAGAAAGATTAGAGATAATGGAAGTGTGAGGAATATTTTTAGAACCCCAATGCCATCAGGAGTAAAATTTCTTTAAGATTATTTTACATAAAATTAAATTACTTAGAATCTAGAATCTTATCTTCAGATACTCTTTCTGTTCTATGGAGAAATGAGTCTGTTTTACCCACACTATCACATCATCAAGGAGATGAGACTATAAACAAGTGTTCATAATGGTCTTAGAAGAATATTTTGTCTATAATCATTGTGCTCTGAAGCAGCACACAAAAGAATATGTGATAGATTATAGATCATCTTGTAGAATCATTACAGCATTACAGATCAACAATTTGTTTACAGTAGAACAAGGTCATCTTTGAACTTGCATGCCAAGTAATTCTCACACACATTGTCAGCTCAGAGATAAAAGCTGTCACTAAATTATGCTATCCTGTGATTTCAAGTGGTGCATCAATAAACAGGAATTGGAAATTCATGTGAAGAGAGCCAACCTGTCTTTTTGGCAAAGCAGTAGCTTTATACTAATGTACTTTTGATTTTCAGAATAAGTTCATGAGGTATAATTGCTAATGTATCTAATATTTGCTTCAGAGAATACCTCAGTGACAAAATCTTCCACTGCTAAATAAATAGATATGAGAAATTCTTTCAGAAGTCATAAATTTCCCAAAATATAAATGGGCAAGTGTTTTAGAACTGTTTTTATTCTGATTGCCAATATTTTAATTCAGATTGCTAAAATAAACAATTTGTTCAAATGATTGTTTTATCTATCAAGTTTATCAAAGACACCCTCAAAGCATCTTTGAACCAAAAGTAAATGAAACCAATACAATATTGTAAAGTAATTAGCCTCCAATTAAAATAAATAAAAATGTTGGTTAGAAATTTCAAAATCATCTAGCTCCTTATTCCACAAAAGTTGATCATCAAACTAGCAGCCTTGGCATTATCTGGAAAGTTGTTAGATATGCAAAATCTAGAGCCCGTCCTCAGACTTTTTTCATAAAAATCTGAATTTTAACAAGATTCCTTAAGTGATTCAAAGGCACATTAATATTCAAGGTTATAGTTCTTTCCATGTAGGTAAAGGAACTCTGTGTCACACATGGTGCATAATGTCTGAGACTGCATGACTGGCATTGATGAAAAACTTCAATAGTCACTCTAAGAAAACAGTGGAAAATTTTATTTGAGCCAACCTGAGGATTTTAACCATGGAGTAGTCAGTCTTTCAGAAAACTCTAAGGATTGTTCTGAAGAGGTAAAGAGGTATTTGTGATTTTGGCAAAGGAGTACATGCAACCAAGCACACATCTTGGTAGAAGGTTACTGCTATTTGTGTAGAAAAGGCATCTAAGTTAATGGTTCTAGTGCTTTTCTATGTATGGAAAGATGTAAGAATCTCAGTTCATAAAATTTTCTCCTGAAAATATATGACGGTCAGTTCTACAAGTTTGTTCACAGAACAAAATGCCTCATCCATATCTTCACCCTGAATTCTTTTCAGGATGTATTGTAGGTCAGCAACTGCAATGGCTAGAAATTTGATTCTTGTAGAATGGATGATGGGCACCCTTCTTTATTTTACAGTCCCCTTCCTTTCAGCCTTAACTTTGACCAAGGATGTGGAGGTGTTTCCTGACCAACTTGTCCCCCACACTAGAAATGTTCATTTTCAGATCAGGTGAGGATTTTGTTGGTAGGTCACTCTATATTCTGTTGGACTTCCCAGGTAGCTCAGCTGGTAAAGAATCTGCCTTCAATGCAGGAGACCAGGTTTTGATCTCTGGGTTGGGAAGATCCCTTGAATGAGGGCAGGGCAACCCACTGCAGTAATCTTGCCTGGAGATTCCCCATGGACAAAGGAGTCTGACAGGCTACAGTCCATGGGGTTGCAAAGAGCTGAACACGACTGAGTGACTAAGCACTGCACATACTATTACTGGACTAGATTCTAATAATAGTAGGAAAAAAGCCCCTAGCCTGCTTTATGAGTCTGTTATGGTCCAGAAACTGATTCTTGTTGCTTCTTCCTGTATCTAGCATTATGCTATTAACCATCATTGATCTTACAGAACTGTATCTTTAATCAATTGTTTCAAGTTTCCTAGTCTGCCAACAACCTTTATTTCTTATGTCAAAATAAGCCTCAGAGTTTAGAAGAGTGATATCAAACCTGAATCCAACAATTTAATTATTGTAGCTTTTTATGCAACATTAGTTTATTTCAGAATCCTACTTCTATGTAGTAAGCTAAATGGGATAAGTACAATGGAGGAGAACTGAAAGTTCTCTCACACCGTTGATTTCTGAAAATAAGAGTGAAGCAAGCAAAAGAATAGACTGATTTACTGTGAAAAAAGAAATAACAAAATTTAACATACATAAATGAACATTTCCACTTGCATATTTTTGCATCATTTGGAGATTTGTTGAATTTTTAGTTAATTACAGGCTTGCTGTTCTTTCATAAGTTAAAGCATATTTTAATTTAATAATAGTTTTAGGCTTTGGATTATTATGCTTTAGTGCCTGTTAATGTAAGGGGTTTAAAGCTTTTATTATTCAGACCATTATTGCATCTCAAATAATAACTATCTGACATCTATTTTAGGAAGTGGTTATATGTGTGCATGTGCTGCGCATCATGTGTGTGTGTGTATACACTAATGATTATAAAATCAAGGCATAAAATGACATTCTGCCCCAATAAATTATTTAATCACTTTCAACTTTGAAATGAGCTTAACTCTCAAAGTTTCCCAGGAATAATTTCATACATTTTACAGAATTATCCAAGTCATTTAACAGTGTTTCTCCGCATAGCCCAATGTAACTAACACATAATGCTGAAGACAGATTTTTCTGAAAACAAATTAAGAGTTTTATAAGTGCCTGCATTGCATGTGGTCTTGCTTGCTGACTGGCATAAACCATATTTTTCCAATTACCAGAACACTTTTATTATTGTTTGCAACTATATCTGGCTGAGAACCAAAAAGGAGTAGCCAGAGTACAATATTATGTGTTGGCTTCAGTAGAGACTTTTTTGTAATATTCTATTTCCTTTGGAGTCCTATTTTTCTTTATCGTGGGATGAGCTTGGGATATTGCTTTTGATGGTACTTTAAGTAATTTGCTTTTCATTTGATTTTTGCTTTCATTAATTCTGTTTTCTTTTCCTTCTTTCTTTATTATATATTTCAGGTAAATGCTTTTGTATGTTGCTTAAAATGAAAGATCCTTGCTGTTATTTTGGAATGAATAATTTATATTTTCATTAGCAAATTCTTAAGGTTTTGTTTTTTATTATATATATATATATGAGTTTTTTCAAAAGATATGAGAAAATGTTTACATTAAACTTTCTACATGTTAAATTCTTTTGTATCTTTTCCCTTCTAGAAGAGAACTGATATGAGTTTTTTGCTAATTCTACTGGATTAAAGCTAGACATAGTCAATAACAGTTGTGGAGATCATGAGATACATGCTATAAAAGTGCGATGTGGCTGAAATAATATTCTTCAGAAGGCATATGAATGGATTAGGGAAAGGTTGCTCAGATTTGGTACTATTGGCATTTGCCCATGTAATTCTTTGTTGTAGGATGCTGTCTTGTGCTTTGTAGTATATGTTTAGGAGCAACTCTGCTTCTATGTGGCTAGATGCCAAAAGCACTGACCCACTCCTGATAATCAGTAATGTCTCCAGTTATTGATAATATCTCCAAAGGAGCAAAATTATTTTGGATGAGAGGTGCTGGTTTAGAAATATAGGACTGTTTAAAACTATGAAAATCTGAAAAGCATAGTAAAAGAATTTAGAAGGATAATTAAAAATAACTCATTTCAAGATGATTAAATTTCAACTTATAATTGGTCACAATGTAATCTTATTAATATTTTAAGACAAGTCACCTTCTTGGTAGGAATAAGTGATGCATGGAGAATAGATATTTATAGTGATTAATTTTAAAATAGTATATAATTTCAAGGCATACTGAGGGATATAATGAGATTAGGGAAGCAAAGAGTAATTGTGGATAGATTCATTCTAGAATAATGCATAAAAAATTTGTAAACTTGCTTACCAGAGAAACAACTATAACTAGTGGAGATTATTTTAAACAACAAGCATGCATTTAATGTCTCTAGAAATTATCCTAAGAAGATACAATAACTGTAGTAATACTGATTAAAGAAAGTCTATTAAGTCTCAGTAAGACCATCAGTGGGGCTTCTCTGGTTGCTCAGATGGTAAAGAATCTGCCTGCAATGCAGGATGCCTGGGTTCATTTCCTGGGTTGAGAAGAACCCTTGGAGACGGGAATGGCAACACACTTTAATTAATCACAATCCACCACCTTCCTCTACACCCATATAAACTCAACCTGATTGATGCTCCACACTTTGTATGTGTGGCAAAAAAAAAAAAATAGAGCTCCTTATCCCCCAGCTCCCAGGCAAAGGTTATAGTGTCAACCTGAAAAGGGCAAGATTCACACTATGGATGAAACAGACATCACCAAAATTATCCAACCAAATCACTGAACAGATACAAAACAAAACAACAAGCCCCAGAGGAATATGAGTGTTTAGTACTCAGAACTGCTGCAATATCTTATCAAAACTGTCCAGTTTGAATATGAAATTGGTAGATGTGAAAGGAAACAGGCAGACATGACCAATACAGAGGGGAACAAAAGCATACAGAAGAAACAGCCTGTGAAAGAGCACCTTCCAAAAACAATTTTCAAAAGAGGAATTATAAACATTGTTGAAGAATCAAAAGACTTTATGCTTAAATAAGTAAATTAAGGTATAATAACAATCAACTATTAGGTTGTTGCAAATGTAATTATGGCTAGGCTCAACCACATCTTTATTAATCAAAACAGGAACCACTACAGTCAGCGCATCTTTTTTTGCCATTGAGAAATGCATTCATTTATTATTCCTGTAGCATTAATATGCCAGAAAATTTGTAAAACTCAGCAGTGGACACAAGACTGGAAAAGGTCAGTTTTCATTCAAATCCCAAATAAAGGCAATGCCAAAGAATGTTCAAACTACTGCAAAATTTCACTCATTTCACATACTTGCAAGGCCATGCTCAAAATTGTCCAAGATAAGCTTCAACACCATGTGAACCAAGAAGTTCCAGATGTTCAAGCTGGATTCAGAAAAGTCAGAGCGACCAGAAATCAAATTGCCAACATCTGTTGGATCATAGAAAAAGCAAGAGAATTCCAGAAAAAAAACATGTACTACTGCTTTATTGATGCTAAAACCTTTCATTGTGTGGATTACAACAAACTATGGAAAATTCTTAAAGAGATGGGAATACTATGCCACCTGACCTGCCTCATGTAAAACTCGTATGAAGGTCAAAGGTAACAGAACCAGACATGGGACAACAGACTGGTCCCAAATTGGAAAAGCAGTACATCAAGGCTATATATTGTCACCCTGCTTATTTAACTTATATGCAGAGTACATCATGTGAAATGTCAGGCTGGATGAAGCACAAGCTGGAAACAAGATTGCTGGGAGAAATATCAATAACCTCAACTATGCAGATGACACCACCCTTATGGCCAAAAACAAAGAGGAACTAAAGATCCTCTTGATGAAGGTGAAAAAGCAGAGTTGAAAAGCTGGCTTAAAATGCAACATTCAAAAAACTAAGATCATGGTATGCAGTCCCATCACTTCATAGCAGATAGATGGGGAAACAGTGACTGAATTTATTTTTGGGGGGCTCTAAAATCACTGCAGATGGTGACTGCGGCCAGGAAGTTAAAAAACGCTTGCTCCTTGGAAGAAAAGCTATGAAAAACCTAGACAGCATATTAAAAAGTAGAGACATGATTTTGCTGACAAAGGTCAGTATAGTGAAAGTAATGGTTTTTCCAGTAGTCAAGTATGGATGTGAGAGTTGGTCATAAGGAAGGCTGAGCATAGAAGACTTGATGCTTCTTAACTGTGGAGTTGCAGAAGATTCTTGAGAGTCCCTTGGACTGCAAGATCAAATCTGTCAATCCAAAAGGAAATCAGTCCTGAATATTCATTGGAAGGACTGATGCTGAAGCTGAAGCTCCAATACTTTGACCACCTAATGCAAAAAGCTGACTCAGTAGGAAAGTTCCTGATGTTGGGAAAAGATTGAAGGCAGGAAGAGAAGGGAATGATAGAGGATGAGATGGTTGGATGACATTACCCACTCAACGGACATGAGTTTGAGTAATCTCTGTGAGATGGTGAAGGACAGGGCATCCTGATGTGCTGCAGTCCATGGCATCACAAACAGCCAGAAACAACTGAGCAACTGAACAACAGTTAAAAATCCATGCTTCAGGATTCAATGAACTCTTGGAAAAAATTTTCTGTGTCCTGATGGTTGTGGAAGAATTTTCTCTGCAAAAAGTTGTCTAGATGCTTGATGAAGTGATAGTCAGTTGTTAAGAAGTTAGGTGAATATGGCAGATGAGGCAAAACTTTGTAGCCCAATCCTTCAAATTTTGAAGTGTTGTTTGTGCGATGTGCTGTCAGGTGTTGTCATGGAAAAGAACTGTGCCCTTTTGACCAATGCTGGCTGCAGGCCTTTCAGTTTCTGGTGCATCTCATCAATTTGCTGAACATACTTCTCAGTTGTAATGGTTTCACCTGGTACAGAAAGCTGCAGTAGACAAGAGCGGCAGCAGACCAACAAACAGTGAGCATGATGTTTTTTGGTGCAAGTTTGGCTTTGGGAAGTGCTTTGGGGCTTCTTTTTGGTTCAGCCACTGAGCTGGTCATCACTGGTTGCCATAGAAAATCCACTTTTCATAGCATGTCACAATCTGATTGAGGAATCATTGTTGTGTGGAATAAGAGAAGATGACACTTCAAAACGATTTTTTTTTTTTTTGCATTCAGCTCATGAGGCACCCACTTACTGAACTTTTCCACCTTTCCAATTTGCTTTAAATGCCAAATGACTGTAGAATGGTCCAACTTTGAGTTCTTGGACAACTTCTTGTTTAGTTGTAAGAAGATTAGCTTTGATGATCCTCTCACTTGGTCATTATCAACTTCAAATGCCAAGCACAGTGCTCCTCATCTTCAAAGCTCTAGTTTCCTTTGCAAAACTTCTTGAACTACCACTGCACTGTAAATTCATTATCAGTTCCTGAGCCAAATGCATATTAGATGTTGCCAGCTGTCTCTGCTGCATCATGACCCATTTTGAACTTGAATAACAAAACTGCTTGAATTTACTTTTTGTCCAACATCTTTTACATAGTCTAAAATACATATAAAATAAACATCAAGTAATAATTCTTTCCCTTCTCCAGGGGATCTTCCCAACCCAGGGATTGAACCCAGGTGTCTTACATTACAGGTGGATTCTTTACCAGCTGAGCCACAAGGGAAGCCCACAAATACTGGAGTGGACTACCCTTCTCCAGTAGATCTTCCTGACTCAGGAAATGAACCGAGGTCTCTTGCATTGCAAGTGGATTTTTTACCAACTGAGCTATCAGGGAAGCAAAATACATGTAGAATAAATATCAATTAATAATTCATTAGCAAAAATCATATAACAAGAATTTTGCATTAAAGTGATTTATTTAAGAATATTTTCCAATATCAAATGGCAAATTTCAACAATGCAAGCCTGAAATTACTTCGCACCAATATCAAAAAGAGAATATCAATAAAGAGATACACAGTTTTAAAAAATAACCAAATGAAAACTCAAGTTGAAGGTACAGTAACTCAGTGAAAATTTAACCAGAGGGACTCAGCAGCAGATATGAACTTGTGAAAGAAAAAAATCAGCAAATGTGAAGACTGATCATTAGTTTATGCAATCCAAAGAAATTGAGAAAAAGAATGAATAAAGAGAAACAGATCCTTAGACCAAGTTTTGGAAACATTAAACACATCAAAGCACATGAAAGGTGAGTGCCAAAAGGAGGAGAGAAAAAGCAGCAGACAATTTTAAGAACAAATAATGCCTAAAAAGTTCTCAATTTGATGAAAAACATTTCACATCCAAAACTTCTATAAACTCCAAGTAGTATGAAAACAAGGATAATTACACATAGACACATCATATATGTTGAAAGACAAATTCCTGGAAATATACCAACTACCAAAACTGACTTAGGAAGAAATAGAAAATCATAATAGAACAATTTCAAGTAAAGAGATTAAATTAGTAATTTAAAAAACATGTTCCACTAACTAACAGAAAATTTCCTGGTGTAGCCTACCAAACATTTTAAAAATGACTCATACCAATTCTTCACAAAGTCTTCCATAATAAATTGGACAACCTTTACTAACTAATTTCATGATGATAGTATTACCTTGATACCAAAATAAGACAAAACATCACAAGAAAATAAAGCCACTTATCAATATATCTTATAAATATCAAAGTAAAAATTATAACAAATTGCTAATAAACCAAACCCAGAAACATATGAAAATATACCATGACCAAGGTGGAT
>SJYQ01002600.1:360108-371590 GCA_006410935.1 Redunca redunca | reverse complement strand
AATACTCAGTAATGACCGATATGGGAAAAGAATTTAAAAAAGAGGGGGTATATGTGTGTGTATATATATATATATATATATACATAGACACACACATGTGGGTAGGTGGGTAGGTAAGGTATAATTAATCACAAGAAGGAAGCATTTGCAGAGACTTACCATTAACAGCTATAGATAAGTGTAGTTGAGGCAAGTTGTCTGTGTCTAAATCATCCTCATAAACATTTAGTTTTAATCAACTTATAAAACACTATATAGGTAACTAGATAGTGATTTTAAAGTTCTGTGAAAAAACTATAAAGGAGTTTTGATATAATGCAGAGGCAAAGTAGAGCTATCTTTATACAATTATAGACAATTATAACTTAAACGCCTGGAAGTTTCTTTCCCTCCAAGACAAAGGAAACATGGGAAACATGGTATCCAGGATATACAGACAGGAAACCACTATGTCTACACATCATAGAAGACTGATCATAAAATATAGTGAGGATTAACTGTCATGATGGACTAAGACAAAATAGTATAAGAAAAAAATAGTACTAGACTAGATTGGTCAGAACATAGCAGCTAGAAGTAGGTTATTTTATCCATTTCCTTAAAATGAAAGAAAGTTTTCCAACACCTTGGTCATGAAACATCCAATAGAATCCCTATAGAAAAGAAACCTGAGTTAAAAAAAAAAATTGTATCTATCTATCCATCTATTATCTATCATCATCTTCTCCATGCAGAACTCAAGAGGATGCAGTCCATCAGCAACCTACTAGAATATTAGTCAAAGCAACAGCAAAGATACATGAACAGTCAAAAAATGTACTGTTCAGTTTGTTTCCTCAGATGAAACCAAGGATGAGAAATCAGGTTAATAGAAGTTGCCTCACTAAAAATGTTACAATATCCTTTTCAGTTTGTAGACCTGAGCCAGTCAGAACAGAATCACTGACTGTTAGATAGGCCAGGCTCTGAGGAGAAAGGACCTGCAACACCACGGTTAACATAAAGGTGGTGACTGTTCCAGTCTTTTCCCAAAGAAACCTATGGCCAATTGCTTTGGTAAGTGAATGCTGGCAAAAGGTATTGTGAGCATCGTTGGAAACAAGAGTTCATGATGACGTTGACTCCCAGAAACTCAGAATTTTCATGGCTCCCTCTTTGGTTGGGGCCATTTGGGGGCCAGATAATTAATTGGGTCTGGAAGATGCTTTTTTTTTTTTTTCCTGGTTGCTGAATGTATAATTGGAAGAGACTTGAATGGTATTTAGTGAAACCCCATGTTAGGTCTCGGAGAAGGCAAAGGCACCCCACTCCAGTACTCTTGCCTGGAAAATCCCATGGACAGAGGAGCCTGGTAGGCTGCAGTCCATGGGGTCACTAAGAGTCGGACGCGACTGAGTGACTTCACTTTCACTTTCATGTTAGGTCTTGGTCTGTGGGTTAATCATTAAATGAGAAAAACAAAGGAGCTGCCTCTAAAACTTGCCCCTTTCAGAGTTCAATTCAGTTCAGTTGCTCAGTCATGTCCAACTCTTTGCAACCCCATGGACTGCAGCACACCAGGCCTCCCTGTCCATCACCAACTCCCAGAGTTTACTCAAACATGTCCATTGAGTCGGTGATGCCATCCAACCATCTCATCCTCTGTCGTCCCCTTCTCCTCTCGCCTTCAATCTTTCCTAGCATCAGGGTCTTTTCAAATGAGTCAGTTCTTTGCATCAGGTGGCTGAAGTATTGGAGTCTCAGCTTCAACATCAATCCTTTCAATGAATATTCAGGACTGACTTCCTTTAGGATGAACTGGTTGGAACTCCTTGCAGTCCAAGGGACTCTCAAGAGTCTTCTCCAACACCACAGTTAAAAAGCATCAATTCTTCAGCCCTCAGGTTTCTTTATAGTCCAACTCTCACATCCCCTTTCAGAGAGGAGATAGCAAAACAAAAGGAATATCACATGCTAAAAAGTTTGGAAATTAGTGCTCCTTTTAAATATTTAATGGATGCTTGTGTGTTGGGCTCTCACTATTTTCCCATAAGTCTGATTCTGCACAAAAGTGATGGATATAGAGACAGTAGAATACCTCAAGCTCAACTATCTCTAGCCTTAATTACTAACAACTAGCCTTAATCACAGCTGAAATGGCAGCAGATTAATACAACCTCTGGTCCATGGTGTGTTGCCACTGATTTGATGAATCCATTAAATTCAAGTTCTTTCCTTATAGGGAAAAAAAAAAAGCTCAAGATAGTACAGTTTCACATGGAATTCACTACAGACATATTTATATTCTTTCCTAGGATTATCTCAAGTCCACATCCTAAAAAATAGTACAAATAGAACTGAATTTCTGCAAGCCCCACAGTACATCACATATCATAACCTCATGTTAATCCAGATGAGCAAGGATGCATTGCTCACACACAGATGACTAACACACTGGAGGTCTTACAAGCATATAGGTGCTCCTAACACTGGGAGTTAAAGTTTATGAAATTTCTGGGGCTTACCACATTTGTAAAATATTTAGGAGTCCAGATGGCGGCCTGTCAGGATATTCTATCTGAAGTAAAAAACAGATTTTTTCATCTTGCACTTTCCACCACGAAGAAAAAACAAACAAACAAACAAAAAAAAAACACTGGGAGGGCCTCTTTTGAGATTTCTGAAACAGCGTATTCTGCAACTGGAAAAACCATTCCAAATTCCATGTTGCATGATGTGACGGGCTACAGCATTGAGCAGAGATCAGAGTCTAAAGAGAGCACTGGGGCAGGTGCAGACTATCAGTGTTGGGAAAGGATGCTTTGTGAGGTTCTTGACAGGCTCTAGTGGGAAGGTGCACTGAAGACCCTGGAGTTGTGTAAAAAGGTCCTGCCATCTTGGTGCATTTCTGGACCAAGTAACAGTACTGCTATAATTGCCCTTCATGAAATGTGATTTCTCGAATCTACCTGGTCATAAGAGAGGGTGGGTCCAGAAATAGTTTGTAAAACGAAGGCTCTATATCCATTATTGAATATGGACAAGTCAAGAATAAAAGCAAAATGCATGGATAGTAACCCCAACTACTAAGTCATTACACCTGTTGTACCAAAGCTTCTCTCTCATCTACCGCCTGTGCTATGACCTGTAACTTGGCTCTGTTTATAAGTTCAAGCGGAAAATGATGACAAATGCTTTCTAACTCCACTCAGAAATAGCCTTGAAAGAATGAAAAAGAAAATGAGAAGGATTTCATGACTGCATTTGGTCATTCATTTCACATGGTGAGAGAAATGGCCTGAGGTTACAGTACATTCAGACACATGGTCAGTGGAAAAATGACTTTGCTGAGACTTGGTTACAGACTTGGAAGGAGAAATACTGAAAGATCTAAATCTGAAACAGAAAAATGTAAACATATATTTAGTAATGTGTGCCATGTGTGAATATTTTATAATTACATGATAAGGAGCAACCCACAGCATCCCCTATTAAAGAGACATTCAGCAAGAAGTCTACCAGTGGCCTTTAGCCAGTTTTTGTCATCAGACATCCAAATGTTGACAGATGGACACATGAACTAATTAGTCATTGTGGGCAGGGAGGGAGGCTATGCGTGGACAGAAATTAATACACCTACCGCCAATGCTGAATATTTAACCTGTCGATAACAGAGGAAGATCATTGCTGAATCTCCAGTATGGCACCATTTCTCAAGGAAACTAGCCACTTAGTCACAAGTAAACAATGCTGACCCCTTCTACCTTGGGAGGATCAGTGATTCATTCTATTAGAATAGATACATATTCTGGGTATGCCCTTTCTTTATGTCTGTGGCCATCACTAGAATCTGAGTGCCTACTGATTGTTTGATCCACTGGTATAAAATCGCATTTAACATCATGTCAGATCAGCTTAGAGCAAAAGAGGTTACAAGAGTAAGCACCATGATTGTGATCTAATACAGTATAGGAACACCTTGCTGAAGGCATATCGTGCCAGCTCAGTTGTAAGGATGGAGAACTGTGCCCTATGATGCACTAGTGTCTGTCTGTCTTCTGTATGGCAGCATTCCCCTAGTCGGGAGAGTACATAAACCCAGGANTATGGACAAGTCAAGAATAAAAGCAAAATGCATGGATAGTAACCCCAACTACTAAGTCATTACACCTGTTGCACCAAAGCTTCTCTCTCATCTACCGCCTGTGCTATGACCTGTAACTTGGCTCTGTTTATAAGTTCAAGCGGAAAATGATGACAAATGCTTTCTAACTCCACTCAGAAATAGCCTTGAAAGAATGAAAAAGAAAATGAGCAGGATTTCATGACTGCATTTGGTCATTCATTTCACATGGTAGGAGAAATGGCCTGAGGTTACAGTACATTCAGACACATGGTCAGTGGAAAAATGACTTTGCTGAGACTTGGTTACTGACTTGGAAGGAGAAATACTGAAAGATCTAAATCTGAAACAGAAAAATGTAAACATATATTTAGTAATGTGTGCCATGTGTGAAGATTTTATAATTACATGATAAGGAGCAACCCACAGTATCCCCTATTAAAGAGACATTCAGCAAGAAGTCTACCAGTGGCCTTTAGCCAGTTTTTGTCATCAGACATCCAAATGCTGACATGATGGACACATGAACTAATTAGTCATTGTGGGCAGGGAGGGAGGCTATGCGTGGACAGAAATTAATACACCTACCACCAATGCTGAATATTTAACCTGTCGATAACAGAGGAAGATCATTGCTGAATCTCCAGTATGGCACCATTTCTCAAGGAAACTAGCCACTTAGTCACAAGTAAACAATGCTGACCCCTTCTACCTTGGGAGGATCAGTGATTCATTCTATTAGAATAGATACATATTCTGGGTATGCCCTTTCTTTATGTCTGTGGCCATCACTAGAATCTGAGTGCCTACTGATTGTTTGATCCACTGGTATAAAATCGCATTTAACATCATGTCAGATCAGCTTAGAGCAAAAGAGGTTACAAGAGTAAGCACCATGATTGTGATCTAATACAGTATAGGAACACCTTGCTGAAGGCATATCGTGCCAGCTCAGTTGTAAGGATGGAGAACTGTGCCCTATGATGCACTAGTGTCTGTCTGTCTTCTGTATGGCAGCATTCCCCTAGTCGGGAGAGTACATAAACCCAGGAACCAGGAGATGGAAATACAAGGAATTCACTTGCTATCGGTCCTCATTACTGACTTGAAATGTGTGCTTTCCATTCCCACAGTGCTGATCTCCATGGGGTTAAAGACCTGATTCTTACAGTGGGTGTAATTCTGCCAGGTGTTACAGCCAGAGTGTGATTGCACTGTACGGTTTGCTCATTTTGGGATTCTTGTGTCCAAGGGCCAGCAGGCAAGGAGAGAAATGACTATCTTAGTAAATACAATTGATCCGAACCATCATGAGAAGGCAGAGCTGCTCTTTACGCAGTGGGCCTTGCGTGGAGTATGGCTGTCAACCAAGTTTGATGTGTGAGTGCTTCATGCTACTAACTTCCTCAGCCAGTTCTGATAGTAAATGGACAAGGATAGTACCCAACACCGTAGAACAGGAACATTTATAATGTATATTTCCTGAATGACTCCCTGTCAGGGATGGTATCAGGGATTTCTGTATGGATTATTAGAGACAGAAGTCTGCAGCCTTTTTGGCACCAGGGACTGGTTTCATGGAAGACAGTTTTTCCAAGGGAGACGGGGGTGCTTCAGGCAGTAATGCTAGCAGTGGGGTGGAGAGTAGCAGATGAAGCTTCACTAGCCCGCCACTCGCCCCCTGCTGTGAGACCCTGTTCCTAACAGGACCTCAGCCCAGGGGTTGGGGAGCCCTGATTATAGAGACTAAAGATGTTAGATCAGTGCGCCTAAGGTCACACTCTAA
The DNA here is from genome assembly GCA_006410935.1 of Redunca redunca. NCBI lineage: Eukaryota > Metazoa > Chordata > Mammalia > Artiodactyla > Bovidae > Redunca > Redunca redunca. Next base: position 365,702 of record SJYQ01002600.1, on the reverse strand, counting down.
GGGCAGGACCGTTTTTTCTGTTGAGGTAGACTCACTCCATATATTAGGCACAGATTGCTGAACTAGGTGTGTAAACCTAACAAGCAGTATTCATAGTCTAATGCCAGAGCAGGCATATCAACCAAACATTCCTGCATAGAATTTCATGAGTATTGCTTATTGTTGTTGGGGTTTATCATATATTGAATTAGAGGTTGCATGTTATATGATACAGAGTCCTTACATCCCAGAACAACTCTTTCCATTTAGTATCAATTACTTGACACCCATATCAGAATTTTCTGTCTTGAGATATTCCTAACAGTACAATTGAAGAATAGTACAAAAGATAAGAACATCCATTTTGACCATATATAGAAATCTAAGTTGATTTCCTCATTTTCACTCAATGTGGAATGCTAAATAATTAGAAACGCAAATTTGTTGGTGAAAAATCTTTGTCATTTTTCCCATTTGAATTATTGTACTCTTTCTAAATGATTTCTAATAATTCACAGAACTGAAAGTGATGCTTCCTCTACCTTCCTTACCTCAAAGTGAAATGCAAGGCCCTAAGTGCTGCCAGAATGCCTACCACTGCTGACTAAAGGCTCTAAACCCAGTTTCAAAATGTAACAGCAGAATTGCATTTTTGGCCTCATTTTTAAAAATTATAAATTTCAGACATGTTATAGAATATTTTACAGATATAGAAAATACAATGCCCAATAAATTTTCTTTTTTGTGTGATAGTGATTTTTAAAATGACACATAGTGATGGATTAGGAAAGAATATATTTACTATTACTGCACCATGTAAAATGAAAACAACAAATGTTATGTGGGAAAATTATGCATATGAATAACTGAGAAGAAGTAAATTTAAGAGAAGGAAAATGATGGAGCAATACTTAAAAATAAGAAAACATTACTAAATTGTCATTCTTTTACAAAACCAGAGGAAAGTAGACACCTTGTGCTTTCATATGATCATTTCAGGTTTAAGTTTTTCCTTTCTTTTGACTGACGATTCATTGCAAAGAAATACTCTTTTTAAAGAGTTTTTCTTATCTTCCACACATTGTGAAATCCCAGCAGTCCTTTTCTCTTTTAAACTTTGTTCCATATAATTGGATTAGTATCATTCCATAATGCATTTAAATATCAAATTAATCCATTCCATGCTACTGGGGGTTGATTTCTTGGTTTTCTTTTTAATAAACTGTCAGATGTTTCTGTATTAGCAAGGGAAAGAATGATGTCACAGACATTTGTAACATACATTTTTAGATATTATGACTATAGTATCCTAATTCTGTCTGATTACAAATGCTCTTCTTTTATGTTTAAAGCTCTGCACATCTTGAAGATTCCAAAAACACATATACAAGGCTGAAGGCAAAAATAATATATAATGATAGTTATTCAGAATTGGTCCCATGGCACCAAAAAATGGAGACAGCCTTGTCAAAGGAAGTCAAGTGCTTTCTTTCCTGGAAAGATTTGCAAGGTGGTGGCTTAGCTGCTATGTCATGTCCAACTCTTGGTGATCCTATTGGACTGGTAGCCTTCCAGGCCTCTCTGTTCAAGGGATTTTCCATGCAAGAATACTGGAATGGGTTTCCATTTCCTTCTCCAGGGGATCTTCCCCCCACCCAATGGGTCTCTTGCATTGCAGGTGGGTTCTTTACCAACTGAGCTTCCAGGGAAGCCCTAAAGATTTACACAGGGCCTCCTAAAACTATTAGGGATAGAGTGACCATTGTTCCATGAGTCTTAGAACATCTTCTTGATATACCGCTGGTGTAGAAATTATAGAAAAATAGATTAGTAGAATATTAGTTAAGAAACCAAATCATCATGGATTTTCAGGGTGCCAGACAAATTTCCTAGTTTAGATTATAAACGAATGTTAGCTGATTTGGTGACTACAAATGGAAACAAATGATTCCTCCTAAGACAAAGGATAATTTTCATTTTCTCCTCACAAAGTGTGTAGTTGCATTAAGTGGGTAGCTATTTTTCTGTATTAAACCACATGAATTATCATTCTACGTATAAATGGCAATAGAATATTTTTAAACTAATATATTTTTTAAACTCAGATTCCATAAAACCTTCTTTTTCTCCCCAAACTAAAATTTAACTATTTTTTAAATTAAAATCTGTTTCAATTGCTAGGTAAGATTATACGAGTTGGGAGTTAACAGTAAATAGAAAAGTACCATAAATCCTATGGTGACTTGAGAGATATTTATCCTTAAGGCAATCGATTCATCTTATAACTAACTTAGAGTTAGTCCACTTTATTTTCTATTAATGTTTTCATTAGATGATTAAACTGATATCTTTTAAAAGTCACTGAAATGTTCTTTTATATATAAACCTGTTGACTGGTAGTATCTGTTCATGATACTTAATGTTTCTTAGTACTGGATACATAGCTAATCTAAACTCCCTAGCCTTTCTGTTAAGTATAGGCAAGCGACTGAATTCTAGTCTTTGAAATCTGGGCAGAACTGGTAGGAATTATATCACTGCCTGGCCCTCTAAAACTTCCCCAGGGTTTTGGTGTTCCTTCTTTTCTGGTGAACCTGGAAATGTCCTTTTGAAGAAGATGGACCATTATATAGAAGGAAACTGCTTCACTGAATCATTGCTTGCTAAATAATTGCCTAACAACCACAAACATCTGTTTTGTACTGCATGGGAACAAAAATATATTTCTATTGTGTGAAGTCATTGAGACTGGAGTTTGTTACAGCAGCAAACATTAGCTGATGTATACTACAAATTCCAATGCCCCTTCAGTAGGCAGCATAATACTCCTGCCAACTCAAAACTGTCAATGTTCTCATCCCATAAACCTTTGAATATGTAACCTTATATAGCCAAAGAGTTTCTGGAGATGTGAATAACTTAAGGGCCTTAAAATGGGAGACTATTCTGGTCATACACATGGGTCTCAGTAATCTCAAGGGTTCTTATAAGAAGGGGTCATGAGTACCATAATAAAAAAGAGATGTAACAATGGAAGCAAAGATTGAAATGATGCAGGGCTGCAAGTCAAAAAATATTAGGCCGATTCTATAAATTGGGAAAAGCAAATGAATGGAATATTAATAAGAACTTCTAGACATAATATATCCCTGCCAACCCACTTCAGACTTCTGACCTCAAGAACTGTAAGATAGTGGTTCTAAATAACACAAACTTAAGTTTGTTGTATCTTTTTGCCTTTTCATACTGTTCATGTGTTTCCCAAGTCAAGAGTATTGAAGTGGTTTGCCATTCCCTTCTCCAGTGGACCACATTTTGTCAGAACTCTCCACCCTGACCCATCTGTCTTGGGTGGCCCTACATGGCATGGCTCATAGTTCCACTGAAAAGCTATGACAAACCTAGACATCATATTAAAAAACAGATACATTACTTTGCCAACAAAGGTATGTGTAGTCAATGCTATGGTTTTTCCAGTAGTGATGTATGGATGTGAGAGTTGGACTATAAAGAAGGCTGAGCACCAAAGAATTGATGCTTTTGAACTGTGGTGTTGGAGAAGACTCTTGAGAGTCCCTTGGACTGCAAGGAGATCCAACCAGTCCATCCTAAAGGAAATCAGTCCTGAATATTCATTGGAAAGACTGATGCTGAAGCTGAAGCTCCAATACTTTGGCTACCTTATGCAAATAACTGACTCATTGGAAAAGACCTTGATGCTGGGAAAGATTGAAGTCAGGAGGAGAAGGAGAGAACAGAAGACGAGATGGTTGGATGTCATCACTGACTCGATGGACATAAGTTTGAGCAAGCGGGACTTGATGATGGACAGGGAAGACTGGCGTGCTGCAGTCCATGGGGTTGCAGAGTTGGACATGAATGAGCAGCTGAACTGAACTTAGTTTGTGGTAATTAGTTAGACAAACACTACAAATTAATATAAATATTAAATATTTAAATATATTAGAAAACATAATATATTTAAATGCATATTTATGGACAGTGAATCCAAGTGTAGCTTCTTAAGTGTATATATTCAGTTCAGTTCAGTCACTCAGTCGCGTCTGACTCTTTGCGACCCCGTGAATTGCAGCACACCAGGCCTCCCTGTCCATCACCATCTCCTGGAGTTCACTCAGACTCGCGTCCATCGAGTCTGTGATGCCATCCAGCCATCTCATCCTCTGTTATCCCCTTCTTCTCCTGCCCCCAATCCCTCCCAGCATCAAAGTCTTTTCCAATGAGTCAACTCTTCTCATGAGGTGGCCAAAGTACTGGAGTTTCAGCTTTAGCATCAGTCCTTCCAAAGAAATCCCAGGGCTGATCTCCTTCAGAATGGACTGGTTGGATCTCCTTGCAGTCCAAGGGACTCTCAAGAATCTTCTCTAATGCCACAGTTCAAAAGCATCAATTCTTCGGCGCTCAGCCTTCTTCACAGTCCAACTCTCACATCCATACATGACCACAGGAAAAACCATAGCCTTGTATAGGGTGCTTCTGAGATATAGTTTTTCCATGGATTATGCCATAAATCTTTATGGTGTGTTTTAGGAGATACAATTCACAATACTAGAGTTGATGAATTTTTCTTCACAGAGCATACATATCTATGTAGTGAGAGTTCTCTTATTAATCCTTTTATCATCTGCCTTTATTTACTGTATTTGAATATCATAGATACAACTAGAACTCACAGATATTTGTTTCTAATTGATTGATTATCTGGACCTTGAATGTATACGTCTAAAATACTTTTGGAACTTGCCTGTTTAGAGGAACGGTAGCCATTTTTGAACTAAATATATCTAAAACATATTGCATCTTATATCATTTTTTCTTCTAATGAATTTTTCATTCAGTTAATGGCCTCACCATATACTCAGCCATTCAAATCAGGAACCTAAGAATTTTCTTTTGATTCATTCCTCATATACAGTCCTGTATATTCTTCTGCCCTCCTCTAGTTGGTAACTGTTTTCCCACAGTGGTAGACATTAGCAATTGTGAAACTACTTATATATTTAACTAGGTTTTCACATACAGTTTGCCCTTGAACAACATGAGTTTAGACAGTATAGGTCCAATTTTTTTTTTCTTTCCCACCAAATACACATGATAGCTTAGTTGGCAAATAATCCACCTGCAATGCAGCAGATCCTGGTTTGATACCTGGGTCAGGAAGATCCACTGGAGAAGAGATAGGCTACCCACTCCAGCATTCTTTGGCCTCCTTTGTGGCTCAGCTGGTAAAGAATCTGCTGGCGATGTGGGAGACCTGGGTTTGATCCTTGGGTTGGGAAGATCCCCTTCAGAAGGGAAAGGCTACCATATTGGTATTCTTGCCTGGAGAATCCCATGGACTGTATAGTCCTTGGAGTCACAGAGATTCTTTCACTTTCACTTTTTACACACTATAGGATCTGAGGTTGGTGAATCTGCAGATGTGGAGCTGCAGATATGGAGGGCCAGTGTACAGTTATGCTCTTATTTTCAGCTATGGGGAAGGTTTCCAGTTCACCTAAACTTTGGGTTGTTCAAGAGTCAACTGTATAAGTAAAGATAGATAAAGAAGATTAGGTTTCTCATTTTCAGAGAAAAAGTTACAATATAGGGGA
>SJYQ01002600.1:336132-349516 GCA_006410935.1 Redunca redunca | reverse complement strand
TCTTTTTTGGGTGTTAGTTCTAAAAGGTCTTATAGGTCTTCATAAAACCATTCAACTGCAGCTTCTTCAGCGTTACTGATTGGGGCATAGACTTGGATAACTGTGATATTGAATGGTTTGCCTTGGAGATGAACAGAGATCATTCAGTCGTTTTTGAGGTTGCATCCAAGCACTGCATTTTGGACTCTTCTGTTGATCATGATGGCTACTCCATTTCTTCTGAGGAATTCCTGCCCGCAGTAGTAGATGTAATGGTCATCTGAGTTAAATTCACCCATTCCAGTCCATTTTAGTTCGCTGATTCCTAGAATGTCGACGTTCACCCTTGCCATCTCTTGTTTGACCACTTCCAGTTTGCCTTGATTCATGGACCTGACATTCCAGGTTGCTATGCAATATTGCTCTTTATAGCATCAGACCTTTCTTCTATCACCAGTCGCATCCACAACTGGCTATTGTTTTTGCTTTGGCTCCATCCATTCTTTCTGGAGTTATTTCTCCACTGATCTCTAGTAGCATATTGAGCACCTAATGACCTGGGGCGTTCCTCTTTTGGTGTCCTATCATTTTGCCTTTTCGTACTGTTCATGGGGTTCTCAAGGCAAGAATACTGAAGTGGCTTGCCATTCCCTTCTCCAGTGGACCATGCTCTGTCAGACCTCTCCACCATGACCCACCCATCTTGGGTTGCCCCGCAGGCATGGCTTGGTTTCATTGAGTTAGACAAGGCTGTGGTCCTAGTGTGATTAGATTGACTAGTTTTCTGTGAGCATGGTTTCAGTGTGTCTGCTCTCTGATGCCCTCTTGCAATACCTACCATCTTCCTTGGGTTTCTGTTACCTTGGGCATGGGGTATCTCTTCATGGCTGCTCCAGCAAAGCACAGTCTCTGCTCCTTACTTTGGACGAGGGGTATCTCCTCACCACCGAGGTTCCTGACCTTCGATGTGGGATAGGTCCTCTAGGCCCTCCTGCGCCTGTGCAGCCACCGCTCCTGGGGATGCTTCTCCCGGCCACTGGCCCTGGCCTCAGGCGTGGGTGTCTCCTCCCAGCTGCCGCCCTTGGCCTCGGGCACGAGGTGGCTTCTCCCGGCCACCCCTAACCTGGGACACAGGATAGCTCCTCTCGGCCGCCCCCCTGACCTTGGACATGGGGTGTCTCCTCCCTGCCACCCCTGACCTCAGACACGGGGTAGCTCCTCTTGGCCGTTCCTGTGCCGTTACAGCCTGGCACTCTAGGCCGCTGCCCCTGACCTCGGACTTCGGGTAGCTCCTCTCGGCCACGCTTTGGCCCTGGCAGCCGCCTGTGCTTAGTGCAGTATTATACATGATACTATAATGGTAATGTATGACAGTGCATTTGTCAAGACCAAATTAACTTCACAGAACTGAGTGAATTTTAATATATGAAAATTGTAAGTCATTTAGGAGATTGGCTAATCTCAAACTGAAGTATAGACTGGAAAAATATCTTTAAAATAATCTAACTGGAATAGAAATCTATGCCAGAACCTCACTGAAAAGGATGTGGGAAAGGTGCTGACTTTGAAGATGAATAGAGACTATAAGACTACAGGCAAAGGAAACTACATATTCATTGTACTCTAGTTGATAAATAATTTTCCATGATGGTACAGGTTAGCAATTCTGAAACCACTATGCAGATAGTAGAATTAATGAAGTAAATGGATGACATTTTCTCACTGTTGGAGTGGGAGGTTACAGATATGCAAGGGGAAAAGGGTCGAATGACCCATGTGATACTGGATTAGAGATAAAGACCAGTATGAACTCAGTTTAACTTAATATAGATACGGATGGATACACATAGAAATATTTATAGATATGTGTATATACACAGGTTTACAATGTGCCTATATATTTTCTTGTTTTATTAGCTGAGAGGGCCTAGATGTCATGACACCCCAGGAAAAAAGAGCATACCTAGAGCCAGCATCTTAGTTTCTAATACTATTCTTCAATGAAAGGAACTGGACATTTTGGAGAAATAATTACAGAATTCAGGTAAAATATATACAAGATAAGTCTAGCACACATCTTGTAGTGCCAGAAATAAATACTGCTAAGAGAAAAGAGGGATTAAATCATAGTGAGGGGTATGTCAGATGTACACAAGAGCCAACTGAAAGAGCACCAAGGTTCAAAGCTGGATCAATGTGAGAAACAAAATTAATAGAGTACTACTGGATAATGTCTCAACATGTAAAACATCTATACTAACACATATAAATGACTAAATACAGATTTTACATATGTGTTAGTTGCTCAGTCATGTCCAACTCTTTTGTGACCCCATGGACTGTAGCCCATCAGGCTCCTCTGTCCATGGAATTCTCCAGGCAGAATACTGGAGTGGGTAGCCATTCCTTTCTCCAGGGGATCTTCCTGACCCAGGGATTGAAGCCAGATCTCTTGTATTCCAGGAAGAACTTTTACTGTCTGAGCCACTGGTAGAAGAGAGAAATCTCTTGTGCAGAGGAGTTCCAAGTACTTGATGAAGATATTCCATTGAAGAGACAGTGAAGAATAACTGCACATTTTAAGCTAGGCTGCACATAGGAACTTCCAAAGAGGACAGTATGTAGTGGGGAAAAAGGAGTAGTTGTACAGTAGAGAAACCAGACAAACACTACCTAGAAGTGATGCAGGTTAACAACAACAATGAAAAGTGATGTTGATAGTCAACATCCTTGATTTGATGTGATGATAATGATACTTAACTCTGTAGTCCACCTCACAGAAAAATGATAACCTTAGTCTAGTCATGATAAAGTATCAGAAATATCCCAATTGAGTGGCATTCCAAACAATACCTGACTGCTGCTCCTGCTGCTGCTGCTGCTAAGTCACTTCAGTCGTGTCTGACACTTTGCAAGCCCATTCACAGCAGCCCACCAGGCTCCCCACCCCTGGGATTCTCCAGGCAAGAACACTGGAGTGGGTTGCCATTTCCTTCTCCAATGCATGAAAGTGAAAAGTAAAATGAATTCGCTCAGTCGTGTCTGACTCTTAGCAACCCCATGGACTGCAGCCTACCAGGCTCCTCCGTCCATGAGATTTGCCAGGCAAGAGTCCTGGAGTGGGGTGCCATTGCTTGCCTGACTAGTACTCCTCAAAACAACATCATCCAAAACAAGGAGAATCTAAAATATTGTCACAACCTAAAGCAGTATAAATAACTAAATATAATATGATATGCTAGATAGGATCTTGGAACAGAAAATATAGGAAAAAAAAAACTAAGGAAAATCTTATTTAAATATGGATTTCATTTAACAATAATGCATCGATTTTGCTCCATTAATTCTGACAACTTTGCCATACTAATGTGGTTGTGGTTTAGTCACTCAAGTCATGTCCAACTCTTTGCAAACCTGTGAACTGTAGCCCACCAGCTCCTCTGTCCATGGGATTTCCCAGGCAAGAAAACTAGAGTGGGTTGCCATTCCCTTCTCCAAAGGATCTTCCTGACCCAGGGATAGAACTGGGGTTTCCTGCATTTTAGGCAGTTTCTTTACCAACTGAGCCACCAGGGAAGCCACATACTAATGTAACAAATCAATAAGACTTCGTTAGGTATGTGGGAGATCTCTGTTGTAACCTTCTCAAATCTTTTTGAATATAGAAATATTCCAAAAATAAAAGCTTTTTTAAAAAAACTTCTCCATGTTTTATTTTAGAGATTTGTGTGTTACCATATGAAACATGCTTCTATCTTACTGTTATCAAGCCCTCAAAGAAAAGTTCCACCATGTTTTTCTTTGCCTTTATACAGTTAGGACTATGAATATGTTCAGTTAATTGTTACTTTGAGGAATATATTTTACACATGAGTGAATTAATTTTATGAACTCATACAAGTATATAATATCATCTGCTTTACCACATACAGATTTTTTTATTCACACAAGGTATCACTACCATGACAAAAATTTTATAATTCTAGAACAAAGACAAGGATTTGAAATGTAGATTTAATTCTTTCACCATCTTCTTTTAAAATTTTTTAGAGTATTGTTGATTGATAATTTTTCATTAGTTTCAAGTGTACAGCAAAGTGATTTAGTTATACACAGACATATACTATTCTTTTCCAATTCTTTTCCCATTTAAGTAATTACAGAATGTTGAGCAGAGTTCCCTATGCTGTATGGTAGGTCCCTGTTGGTTATCTACGTAAAATATACTAGCATGTGTATGTCTGTCCCAAACTCCCAATCAATGCCTCCTCCCCCACCCTTCCCCTCTGGTAACCAGAAGTTTTTTTGTCTATATCTGTGAGTCTGTTTCTGTTTCATAAATAAGTTCATTTATATTATTTATTTTAAATACTGCAAACAAGCAATATCACGTGATATTTGTTTTTCTCTGTCAGAGGTACTTCACTTAGTATGATAATCTCCAGGTCCATACATGTAGCTGCAAATGGTATCATTTCATTATTTTTAATGATTGAGTAATATTCCATTGAGCATATGTAGCATATTTTCTCTATCCACTCATCTATTGATGAATATTTAAGTTACCATCATGTTTTGTCTATTACAAACAATACTACAATGAACACTGAGGTGCATATATCCTTTTGAATCATAGGTTTCTCTGAATATATTCCAGAAGTGAAATTGTTCTATTTTTAGAATCTTAGTGGCTGTACCAATTTACATTCCCACCAACAGTGTAGAAGGGTTCTCTTTTCCCCATACCCTCTCTAATGTATTTATTGTTTGTAGACTTTTTGATGATGGCCATTCAAACTGGTGTGAAGTGATATCTAATTGTAGTTTTGATTTGCCATTCTGTAATAATTAGTGATATTGAGCATCTTTTCATGTGCCTTTTGGCCATCTCTGTTGTCTTTGGAAAAACGTCTATTTAGATCTGCCCATTTTAAAATTTTTGTTGTTGCTGTTTTTCCTGCTATTGAACTACATGAACTGTTGTATATTTTGGGGATTAGTCCTTTATGAAAATAATAATAACTTAATATATTTAAATATGACAAGTATATCCAACCTCAGGTTTGATCAAGTTATTTTTACTTTCATTATTCTATTTTCTGAGTTTCACCATTTTTATTGGAGATCAACATCCAGAAAGTAAAATGAGAAAGGAAACTATTAAAATACATACAGTGCAATGTTATAAAATACTTGAAGGTTATCTTACAGGTAGTTCACTGACTACAAGTTTAACCAAATATTAAGAATCATAAAACATGATGCAAATATAAATTCTTAAACAGTTTTTTATGCTAACTTATAAGCATATGTGTTTAATCATTTATCTATTATTATATAGACAGAGGATGAGATGGTTGGATGGCATCATCAACTCAATGGACATGAGTTTGAGGAAACTCTGGGAACTGGTGAAGGACAGGAAAGCCTAGAGTGCTGCAGTCCATGAGTTGCAAAGAGTCAGACAGGACTAAGTGACTGAACAATAAAAATATAGATTTAAGGCCTTTTTTGTGTGTGTGAATGGGTTCACTGAATCGAGTTCTGTTTTGAATTCTGTTTGTGGTCTGTCTGCTTTGGTTTTATAAATATACCAATAAAATACCAACTATGATTACCACTTTATTTTCTTTAAAATGCTAAAGAAATACCCAGAAACTTCCAAAGTGAATTGATTTTAGAATCTTCTTGCAATTTTGTGACATTCCCTCTATTATTTTACATTATCTTGTCCATACATTTTTTTGTCTGCATTCATTTTTTTAAATAATTTTATTTATTTATTTATTTTGACTACGCTTGGTCTTTGCTGCTGCTTGGGCTTTCTCTAGCTGTAGTGTGTGGGTTTCTCACCGCAGTGGCTTCTCTAGCTGCGGAGCACATGCTCTAGGCTGCACGCGCTCAGTAGTTGTGGCACACAGGCTTAGTTGCCTCATGGCATGTGGAATCTTCCTAGACCAGGTATTGAACCCATGTCCCCTGCATTGGCAGGCAGATTCTTAACCACTAGACCACCAAGGAAGTCCCTGAATTCTTTTAGTAACTCATTTTTAGCTAGTCTTTCCAAAGCATTCAAATTAGAATTCAAGAAACCATATTCTTTATTTTCATTCACTTTTGTTTGTTGATGTAACATTTCATTACTCTGAGTGATTAATGTAAAACTGGGGAAAACCGACTTTTGGATGGCCACAGTGACTTTTGATATGATGCAGTTAACTGATGAATACATAAGTTGCCAGCAGATAGAAGGGTAATCTGTAAGTGCAAGTGTTCAGCATGCAAATGGTATGAGATTAAACTCTCATACATTGCCAGTGGGATAGTAAAGTGGTGTGGTCACTTTACAAAACAACACGGTAGTTCCGTAAAGGCAAACATTGTTACCCTGTGACTGAACAATTCCACTCCATGTATATACCCTGGTGGAAGAAATGAAAGTACATGTTCATATAAAAACTTATATATTTATAGTATTCATAATAGCCGCAAATGCCCATCAACTGACATGAGTAAACAAACGTAGTATAGCTATACAATGGAATATTATTCACCTACAAAAAGGAATGAGCACTGATTCATGCTATATCATGGAGTAATCTTGAAAATGTTATGCTAAGACAAAGAACCCAGACACAAAAGACTATGTACTGTAGCATTCCCTCTACATGAAATTTACAAAATAAGCAAATTTGTAGTCAAGAACTAGATTACTAGTTGCTAGGAACTGGTAAAATTGGGGGATGGGGCATGGCTGCTATTTGGCACAGTTTCTTTACTGGATGAAAATATTCTGTAATTCAATAGTGATGATAATTACACAATTTTATAAATATACTAAATCCACTGAGTTAGTTATACAGTTCAAAATAGTTATTTTTGTTTTCGAGATTTATATCTTAAAGATAGTGCCAAAACATACAAAATAAGATAAATTTAAGCACATGTATGCAAAACTATAGCACATTTCTTAGGGAAACTAAAGAGAATCTAAAAGAATGAGACATCATTTTTTTTAATATCTGAAGTCTCAATATATTACTATATCAATTGTCTCCTAATTATTATACAGGAAATCTAGATAACAATCATAGGTAATCAGCAGCATTTGCAAATTATCAAACATATATGCATAACCAAAAAGATAGTATGTTATAGTATAGGCTGGATCAAGAGCTACAAACTCTACTCACAAGACAAATATGGCCAGCCATTGCTTTTTAATGTTTTATTGGAACACAGCTATGCTTGCACTTACCTATTTTCTGTCTCCTTTCACACAAAAAAGATTTGTGATAAATAGTATAGACACAAAAAACTATATAGCCTGCAAAGCTGAACATGTTTGCTCTCTGGCCTTTTATAGAAAAAAAGTTGCTGATTCTTTGGCTCGATTACTGTGGTATTTTCAAATGATCCCAAAATAAGTGGATCAAAACAAAACAGACTGTTTTTGTTTCTCATTTTATTGCATAGAAGCAGATAAGCACTTTGGGGTCAAAAATATTTCAATTTTAGCCACCAAGATTTCTATATCTTATGCTGTGCAGGCTAGCTTGTCTTCATCATCATGACTGATGCTGGCTGACCAGCACCACCTACATATGTTAAGTCCATGTGTAAGTGGAAGGAGAGGAAAGAAAGAGTAAGCATGCTCCTTTTAAATAAATGATGTCAAAATTGCTCACATTACCTTCACTCATATTTCCTGGCAAGAACTTAGTCATATGGCCATCCCTACTTGCAAAAATGTAACTACAGACCATGCTAAACCTTTGAAAGTATTGTTTTATTGATTAGTCAATAGGGAGGAAAAGTGAGCAAATATATACAGGGGAAAGTTTCCTACCACTATCACAAACATATTCAATACATTTTTGGTTGCCCAAACAGGGAAAGGGAGGAGAAGTAGTAATAAGGGTTGAAAAGAGAAAAACAAAAATGAGACCTTGGAAAACTTGAGGACTTCTTAACCAGTTATGTAATGAGAACTTGGAAATGTGTTGATGCCTGAGTAGTACCTAATCACTGGAGACTGACTTTGTGGCCTCCAATCTCCAGAAGAGTTGGTATGCTGAGACAAAGGTCAGGGAGCTAGAATGATGTGAAAATTTCCTTCAGTGAGGCAAATGGAGCCCTGCTTTTAGGACATTTCCTCCCTCAGGAGCAGTTATATGACTCTATGGGGGAGTTTTGTAAAACACTGGTAAGCTTGTACCTCTATGTGTGAGCATGCTGTGTTGTCTCCTATTTAAGTAATTATCTTCCTAAGCTTCCGTTTCTTTTGCCATTAAAGAAACATTACTTTCTTAACTATATCTGTTTTACTGCTAAGTGTAGCACCATCTTGTTGTGACAACGAAACAAATACTAAATTAAAGAAAAAGCTCTTTCTTAGAAACAACATAGTAAATCAGCCCTGGCAAAGCCTTATTAAGGAAAAAAATGGAAACAAAATGATCCAGTTCTAGGATTGACCAAGGAGATGTAACTACACATGTGGAAGAGATAAAATGAATTATTTGAAAAATAATATTGGAAAAAGGTAATTTCCTGGAAAATACAAAANTACCATATAAGTAAATTTGAATAGGAATATTTATTGTTGTAGTATTATTTCTAGATAATAAAACTAAAACTTGACAATACTGAATGCTTTTTGGTTCAGAAAAAATTGATTAAATTATGGCTCAGACATATTAGTCAATGTAAATGCAGCTATTACAAATTATCAAGTTATATTTCCTTATCAGAAAACATAATTAGGACCAAAGTAATTAGGACCAAAGTAATTAGGACCAATTTTTTTCAATGAAAACAAAAACTGAACCTTATATTAATATAATTGTATATTTTCTATATAAGTTAGTGTGCAGAATGGTATATTATTGTTTCACTAATTCAACTAGCATATATCCCTTTTGTAATTTGAAACACAGGAAAAATTAATGACTGGTATTCACAATTGGAAGATGGAATTGGAGATGGATAGGCAGCGTTAAGGTGGCATGGTGGTAAAGAATCCACCTGCCAAGGCAGGAGGCACAAGACATATGGGCTCTTGGGTCGGGAAGATCCCCTCTAGTAGGGAATGGTAACTTGCTCCAATATTCTTGCCTGGAAAATTCCTTGGACAGAGAATCCTGGCAGGCTATAGTCCATGAGGTCACAGAGTCTGACATGATTGAGCCTGTGCACGTGCGCACACACACACACACACACACACAAGCGCGGTTAAAGAGGGTAGGAAGAGGTTCATAGTTTTGTTTATTAGAAGTGTTCTTGTTAAGTCACTATAACCTCAATGGTAAATCCATGGTCAATTTATATCCCTTATCATATCTGACCTATAAACAGCATTTGATGTAGATGGTCACTCTCTCTTTTTTATTTACTCAGCTTCAGATGTCATACTTTCTTAATTTTTCTCTTACCTCATTGATTGTTCCTTGTCTATCTGCTTTGGTAGTTTCTTCTCTTGTCCTTAATATTCTAATGCAAAATTTCCTAGAGGTCATTCCATGGCCCTCTAGTATTTTTATCTATATTCATCCACTTGTTGATCTCATTTTGTCCTGTATCTTTGTATAAAACTTTATTAATCCCCTATTTACTATTCATAGCTCTGACCTCTAGTGCGATCTTCAGATTCATATATACAGCTTCCTACTTGACATTGACGCTTAGATATTTAATGAACCTGTTTCAAAAGCAAACTACAGCTTTACCTCCTCCAGATTTCTTCTCCAAATATTTCCCTTGCAGCCTCTCCCATCTCCTAAATTATAACCCTACCCTTCCAGTTTTTCAAATCTATTTCTTTGGAATCATACTTCACCTCTCAGGAAATGTCAGGAAATACTGCTGGTTTCATCACTGAAATATATTCAGAATTTGACCAATCCACATACCTTCTACTTCTAGTACCTTGTTGCAACCAACATAAGCTCACACCTTAAAAAATAAATAAATTTAAACAGAAATAAAAAAATAGCATTTTTATTTGTCTTCATAAATATCCTTGTCACCTCTTCAACCTAGTGTTAACAGAGAAAACAAAAGAATCTCTATGGACTGAATGTTTGTGTCTCTACCCCTCAACCCATATGTTGAAGCCCTAATCTCCAATTTTATGGTATTTGGAGGCAGGCCTTTGGGAGATAATCAGATTTAGATAAGGTTAGAAGGGTAGATCCCACATGATGTCATTAATGTCCTTTTAAGAAGAGGAAAAGACATCAGAGCTTCCTCTTTCTGCCATATGAGAAACACATGGAGGTAGATATTTATATGCCAAGAAGCAGGATCTCATCAGACACTTAATCTGTTGACACCTTGATTTTGAATTTCCCAGTCTCCAGAAATGTGAGGCAGAAATGTTTGTTGTTAAACTACCTAGGCTATGGTGTTTTGTTCTAGCAACCCTAAGAGAATAGGACATAATCCTTTTTAAATGGGAGTACATTCTGCCCTCCATATTCACAGGTTCTGCATTCTCAAAGTCAATTACAGATTGAAAATACTCAGAAAAGAAAATTCCAGAAAGTTCCAAATAGTAAAGATTGAATTTGCACACCAGCAACTATTTACATAGTATTTACATTGTATTTACAACTGGTTTACATAGCATTAGGCAATGGCATCTTACTCCAGTACTCTTGACTGGAAAATCCCATAGCTGGAGGAGCCTGGTAGGCTACAGTCCATGGGATCGCTAAGAGTCCGGTGCGACTGAGCAACTTCACTTTCACTTTTCACTTTCATGCATTGGAGAAGGAAATGGCAACCCACTCCAGTGTTCTTGCCTGGAGAATCCCAGGGACGGGGGAGCCTGGTGGGCTGCCGTCTATGGGGTCACACAGAGTTGGACATGACTGAAGCGACTTAGCAGCAGCAGCAGATATTATAAGCAATGAAGATGAAAGTATATGAGAGGATGTGCAAAGGTTATATGCAAACACTGCACCATTTTATATAAGTGACCCGAGCATTTGCAGACTTTGTTATTATTTAGGAGAGAAACTAAGTTCCTATTACTCTTCTGCTAAAACTACAATGGCTGGCCAGTTCCTCGCAATAGATTCTAAAGTCCTTAAAATTACCTCTGAAGTTTTAGGTCACTGGATTCAAATTACTGTCCTGACTTCCTTTTCTCTTTCTCTTTTCCTCCCTCTCAACATTGCAGCTACACTGGTCTCCAAGAGCTTCCTGAAACTCCCAAGCAAACTCCCATATTCAGGACTATGAGACCTACCTTTACCACACTATTTAGTAGCACATTTGTTCTGTCTCTGGTGGTTCAGATGGTAAAGAAACTGCCTGCAATGTGGAAGACCTGAATTCGATCCCTGGGTTGGGAAGATCCCCTGGAGAAGGGCATGGCAACCCACTTTCGTATTTCTGTCTAGAGATAGAGAAGCCTACTGGGCTACAGTTCATGGGATCACAAAGAATTGGACATGCCTGAGCCATTAAGCAGGAGATTATGGCATTATTCTGTCCACTCTGACCCCAGAAGCTGTAAATCTGCTTTCCTGCTCTATTAATACTTTCTCTTCTATAGAACATATCATCTTCCAATACATTTTATAATTTTCTCATTATATTCACTTTTACTATCTATCTCCCATTTTCTAAAATATAAGCTCCTCAAGGGTAGAGGTCTTTGCTTTCTTTTCTGATATACTTCAAGCACCTGAAATAGGGCCTGGTGCTGAGTTAGTAAATGCTGGATTGATGAAGAGGCCTGGACAAATTAATGGCAATCTAAGTTACAATTATATATGCTGACTATCCCAAAGTATGTATAGATTCATGGAATTTAGTAAATGTGCAGTTTAGGAAAAGATAATATGAAGTTAGAGAAAATGTATAAATTGCTAGTCGTCTTCTACAAGGAATGCCAAAGAACAAAAAAAGAACTTCTCAGGGTAGATTTGGGTATTGTTTGCAGCCAAAGCCAGAAAAAAGAACCTCTGCAAAACTTCGCTTGGATCCAAATATGTAAATGTACCACATATTTATACAGTATATTTATGTCTGCACTGCTAGACAATACACAGCCCTCTCTAGTTTTTCAAAAAACCACAGAATTATAAAAGATGGGTTGGAGTAACACACAGTTATAAAATCAAAGTAGTACTTGCCTACTTGCCTTAAAGTGCATATCTCTCCATGTTGTTGGTGTGAAAAAGGAAAGCAAATGGCACTCCTGAATTCATTTTTAGAATAAGAAAATAAAGTCATTTCAAAATTATTTTTATATTGGATTTTTTGTTGATTTTCATATGAAGAGGAATGTTTAATTTCTCATAGGATCATGTAATGACTATTAGTAGGTCACTTTCTTAGCATTTAATGAACTGTAAACATAATGTGATGAAAAGATTGTTTCTATTTGGCCAAATCTTTCATTTGGTTGTTAATTCATATGTTCTACTTTAAAACAAGTCACTCTGACCTCTGGGAACCTAAATCTTCAAAAGATCTTTTAAATATATCAATTTCATATGTCAGAACCAAAGTAAGAATTTTACATTTTTAATTTACCTGCATAATACCTTTTCTTCATATTTAACACTTATGTTACTGAAAAACCAATGGAGTGGAGAGGAAGGAGTGTGAAACATGAGGAAGCCTTTCCAGGCTGCTGGTACAGCTGTTGCTGCATCTGGGACACCAAGTGGACTCTGGAACAGATGTAGCCTTGGGGAACATTTTCTCCTTTACAGAGTAATTATTAACCAGACTTAGTACCACTTTAAGTATTCTATTACCAGAAAATGGTCTCATTCTTACCTCTTTAAAGGTTTTTATTGCACTACATAAGTACATACTCAGGAGAACATTTTGTATGTGTGTGTGTGTGCATGTATGTGTTTTCAGCATATGCGGTTTACATGATTCTGACATCTATATTATAAAGTTATTTACAAACAAAAACTAGACTAGTGTGCTTTTTCCAGCAGTCAGTCAGTGAGAGTCCTTCTAGTTGTTCAGCATCTGCATTTCAGTGTTGATTTGTTCTTGCTGTTTAATATATGATCTCATTTTGTTCTCATAACAGTGTTTTGAATTAGATATTTTACCTCTGAAGAAGTTTAAAACCACATGTGTTTTCTGGATCTGAACATATACTCCTCCAAAGTGTCAGCAGCTTGTCATATTTATCATTCACTGACATCTTACCATCTTCTCAAGGGACAGTTCTATGTGACTTTCACTCTCTTCAAACCTCCAAACACATGGAGCACATCAATTTGGAATCTGATTGAATAAGCTTGTGAGAGATCAAGAGAGGCAGGGAGCCAAGATGAAAAATATATTCCTGGATTAGATAATCAGGATGATGAATATATAATATTCATCATTATATATATATTCATCATTATAATATATATATTCA
>SJYQ01002600.1:321584-335918 GCA_006410935.1 Redunca redunca | reverse complement strand
GTGTGCAGAGGCTTTCTGGAATATAATTGGTATTTGTTTTCATCTAAGTGCAATGAGAAGCCAAACAGTAAAATCAATCCAAGCTTTACTTATTGAATAAATTGATAGGGATTACTGGAAAATTTGAGTTAAATGGTAAGCAGAAACCTGGAATTAAAAGCAGAGATTTTAGATTTCTTCCTCATACTAAAAACATGAATTTCCAGTGATCAATCTCAGGAAGTAAAATGTAATAAATTTATGAACAGTTTTATAGTAACAAGTAATGATACACTGTAACTAAAGATTGTACCCATGCATTTAATTATCCCTACAAATGAAGTTTATTTTAGGCTTTAAAATTCACAGTGAATTATAAATCTGGTTTTCATTTCAAAAGGTTTGTTAGCATTATACATTTGTAAGATACAATTCATCATTGTATATGGGGGATTGGAAAATATTTGGAAGAATCAGGAATTTCTTCCACACTGATTTAAAAAGGCAAAAAAAAGTAAATAGCATAAAGCATTGCATAGTCATTCAACTTCTTTTCTATTAAGATTTTTCCACCATGCTTTTTTTGTTTTTTCTTAAAATGTCTTTATTTTGTCTTCATCATTTTCTCATATAATCTTTATTGAAATATAATTCATGTGCCATAAAATTAATCCTCCTAAAGTATTTGATTCAATGTTTTTAGTATATTTTAACAAGATTATACAACCACCAATACTATAACTCCAAAATATTTTCATAACTGTATCCATTATCAGTCACTCCCCATTCCCCAAATCCCCAGCACCTGGTGGTTATTAATCTACTTTCTGTCAGTATTAATTTGTATTCTGGACAGTTCATATAAATGAAATCCTACAATCTGTGATTTTTCATTTCTGGCTTCTTTCAGTTAGCATAATATTTTCAAGGATCATCAATAATATAGCATATATCAGTACTTCTTTACTTTTTATGGGTTCATTATGGAGGTTACTAATAATGGTGCTATGAACACTGATGTACAGGTTTCTTAGACATGTTTTTAATTATCTTGAGTATAAGTTATTTGGTAACTTTCTATGTTTAATTGTTTAAGGAACATCCAAAGTGTTTGAGGGCTTCAGTATCTCCACATTCTCATTAACACTTGTTATCATCTATCTTTTTGATCATAGCCAAACTAGTGAGTGTAAACTGCTCGTTCATTGGGGTTTTGATTTGCATTTCAACAAGCATAAGACAACCCTCTGGATAGGGGAAAATATTTGCAAATGATATGACCAACAGGGGATTAATGTCCAAAATATATCAATGAATTCTGTAACTCAGTATAAAAAATGACCTGATTAACAAATGGCCAGAAGACTTGAATAGAAATTTTTCCAAAGAACATGCAGATGGCCAACAGGTACATAAAAAGCTGTTTAACATCACTTATCAAAGAAATGCAAATCAAAACCACAATAAAGTGCCACTTGACATCTGTCAGAATGACTGTCATCAAAAAGTTGACAAATAACAGATATTAGCAAGGATATGGAGAAAAGGAAACTCTTGTACACTGTTGATGTGAATGTAAATTGGTGCATTCACTATGGAAAGTACTATAGAGGTTCCTCAAAAATCTGAAAATAGAAATATCATATGATCCAGCCTTTCCACTCCTGGGTATATGTATGAAGAAAATGAAAAAAAAAAACTAATTTGAAAAGGCACATGTATCTGAAGTATCTATAGGAGCATTACTTCTAATAGCCAAGATACGAAAGCAACTTGTGTCTGTCAACACATGATGGATAAAGAAGTGATATATATATATATAACACACACCTACATACACACATATACACAATGGAATAATAGTCATAAAAGTTTTTTTTCTATTTGCAACAACATGGGTCAACTGGAGGGTGTTATGCTTGGTGAAATAAGTCAGAGAAAAACAAACACTGTGTGTTACCAATTGTATGTGAAATCTCAAAAATAAATGAATGGATATTGTTGCGAGCGAAATGACACAAAGACAAGACACACATGAAAGACAGACAAAGACACAACTCCGGCCGGAGGAAAAAGACTGCGCAAAACTAACTGCGGTTTATTTTTATAAGCCCCCCTCGGCAGAACTTCAGACAGTATGAATAAGTCTTTTTAGTACAGTGCAGGTGCATACATGTTATCGAACAGCGAGGGGAGTGAAACCCCTGTCTACTACAAAGTTTATCCAAGGCCCTTTCCTTCTTCTTATCACAAGAAGGGAATGCTCTCTCATTAGCAAGGGATAATTAAACTCAAGGCTGTGTCCAGACTCCTTGGCAGAATGCCTCGTTTGCAAGCACACCTCTGTGACTCTATTGCAGCTGCATTAACCCTTCAGATATCACAAAACTGATACAGACTGATAGATACAGAGAACATACTGCTGGTTACCAGAGGGGAGAATGAAGGGAGGAGAGGCAAAATGGTGATAGGGGATTAAGAGGTAGAAACTACTATGGATAAAATAAATAAGCTGCAAGGATATACTGTACATACTGGGAATATAGCCAATATTTTACAATAACTTTAAATGGAGTATAATCTATAAAAATACTGAGTCAGTCGATTGTATACCTGAAACCAACATAATATTTAAAATGAATTATAATTAAATGAAAAAGGAAATGAAATTTGATGAGAAATAAAAACAAAAGCACTAGAATAAATAACTGAACAAAGTACACCTAACCAAATTTTTTAAAATGGGCAAAAGTCTTAAATAGGTTTTTCTCAAAGAAAGGAACCTGAATAGTTAATAAGCATATAAACATACGCTCATCATCTTTAGTCACTGTTGAAATGCTTTATTTAGGGGTTCTTTATTTGGTTCCTTTGATATAAGTTTCTGTTTTTGTGTCAGCACCATGTTATTTTGGTTACTGTAGCTTGGCAGTACGGGCTGAAGCTTGGGAGAAAGACAGCTCTGGGGGTGGTGGTGTGTGGGTGGATGTGTGTGTTTCCTCAAGATTGTAGCCTTTTGTTTTCCACTTAGAAACAATCTTCTAAACTTCTTGTAGGGTCAGTTTACTATTGATGAATTCTTTGAATTTGTTTTTTCCTTGTCTGAGAAATTCTTCATCTCTCCTTCATTTCTGAATGATAATGTTGCTGGAAAAAATATCCTTGGTTGTAGTTCTTTCCCTTTCGGCACTTTAATCATGTCACTCTCTTTTAGCCTGCAAAGTTTCTGCAAAAAATTAAACCCACAGCTTTAATAGGGTTCCCTTGCATGTGACTTGTTTTTTGTTGTTCTATTTTTTAGAACTTTCTTTTCATCTTTCATTTTACTATTTTAACTATGATATATCTTGTGAAGTGAAAGTAAAAGTTGCTCAGTCATGTCTGACTCTGAGACCCCATGGACTATATAGTCATGGAATTCTACAGGCTATGCCCTCCTCCAGGGCATCTTCCCAACCCAGGGATCGGACCCATGTCTCCCGCATTGCAGAGGATTCTTTACCAGCTGAGCCACCAGGGAAGCCCTACTTGGGGTCTATTTGTGTTTATCTTGTTTGAGTCTCTCTGTGTTTCCTGTAACTGGATATCTGTTTCCTTCTTCAGATTCAGGAAATTTTCAGCTCAAAATTTATCAAATATATTAAAACATTTTTTTTCTCTCTGTTTCTCTCTCCTTTTTGGGGGGACCCCATTATGCTTGAAGTTTTCTCAGAGTTTCTTAAACTGTTTGTTGTCTCAGTTTCTTAAACTGTTCTCATTTTTCAAATTTGTTTTTCTTTTCACTGATTGGGCAACTTCCATTATTTTATCTTCCAGATCACTTATACATTATTCTCTATCACCTAGTCTGCTGTTAATTCCTTCTAGTATAATTTTCATTTAAGCTATTCTATTCTTCA
Source organism: Redunca redunca (assembly GCA_006410935.1). NCBI lineage: Eukaryota > Metazoa > Chordata > Mammalia > Artiodactyla > Bovidae > Redunca > Redunca redunca. The sequence continues at coordinate 332,040 of SJYQ01002600.1, read as the reverse complement.
GGTATGACTGGTTATTTTTTGTATTTTCCAGATCCTTATAAAAATTCTCACTGTGTTCATCTATTCTTTCCCCTAGTTCACTTAGGATTCTTATTACTAATACGTTGAACTCTGGTTGTTTATCCTTGTTTCATTAATTGTTTCTTTTTCAGGTTTTCTTCTTTGAAATAAATTCCTCTTTCTTGTCATTTTATAAACTTTTTCTGTCTGTATGAATTTAGGTGAAAGAGTTAAATTTTCCCCTTGTCTTGGAGGTGTATCATTGTGTGGGTGGTTCTGTGTGTAGGTATGTGTGCCTAGTGGCTTTTCTGAAAAAGTTAGATCTGAAGTGAGTATGGGTCATGTCTTCCACCAGTGTGTTCTGACAGCTATCTCCTCAGTGGGAGATAAGGCTAGAGATGGAGTGGGTAGAGCCAAAGTCAGTTATGAGCCTAGGCTTCTGATATGCTCAGTGGCTGACATCTCCTTTTTTGTGGTGAGTTGGGATTCCAAAGTGCTGGAACAGAAGAGTCTCTGTGGGTCATGTCAAAGCTGGTTCCATTTCAGCTCAGTGTGTGTTCTTCTGGCTCCCACTATCAGCTTCTATGCCATACTTCAGAGCAGTCCTGGAGCAACAGGGGCCAGAGCATGTGACCAGTGTGGGCCAGGATGTGCACTGGATGGTCCCAGCATAGCACTCAGAGTTCCAGAATGCTCCCAAATTTACCACCTTTGTGAGTGCTAGTAATGTCCTTGTGAGTGCTTGTGAGTGCTACGGCCAATGCCTTGGCCCTATTCAGATGCAGGGGTAGGTTGAACTGACTAGCCCCCATAACTATGCATTTTATTTGGCCCTATTCAGATACAGGGGTAGGTTGAACTGACTAGCCCCCATAACTATGCAGCCTTTACTCTAACACTGAGCTTCCCAGGAACAGGAGGGGCCAGAGTGGGGCCTCATTGTGACCTGGATCACATGGTACAAAGGACATAGCAAACCAACCAGAGTCCCAGATTCAGTCAGCCTTCTCCATCTTGCTACCGGGAGTAAGCAAGCATATGCATGCTCTTCATGAGTGGAGTCTAGGTTTCTTACAACCCTTAGTCACACTGGTTTTCAAACCAGCTAAGAAGATTCATCTTCCCAGGGTCCTACTGAAGGGCTAAGGTACCCAATTGTCTGAACCAGTCAATTCTCAGGGAGGATTTCTGAGCCTCTGTAATCCCTTTACTCTTCCTGGGTCCCCTCTTAGGGTAGCAGGTGCTGACCTATTTGCTTCTCTTCCCTTCCTACTTGACTCCACGTGGATCTTTCTTTACAGCCTTGGTTTTATAGGAGCTTCTCTGCCATTCTTCAGTTTGTTTTCAGTGAGATTTGCTCCATCTGTAGATGTATTTTTGATCTGGGGGAAGTGAGCTTGGTGTCCTCCTACTTTGCCATCTTGATCTTCTCTCTTGGGTTGTTGTTGTTGTTCAGTCACCCAGTCATATCTGACTCTGTGCAACCCCATGGGCTGCAGCACGCCAGGCCTGTCTATCCCTCACCATCTCCTGGAGTTTGCCCGAGTTTTTTTCTTTGCATCAGTGATGCTGTCCAGCCACCTCATCCTTTGGTGCCCTCTTCTTCTGCCCTCAATCTTTCCCAGCATCATGCATCTCTTTGGTAAGGTGACTTTTTGTATTTGAGTTTTAAGAGTTCTTGATACATTCTCCCACACTGTGAGCCCTCTTCAATTTCTTATAGTATACTTATTATTTATGCATTGTTTTTTGTTGGCTTGTGCTTTTGGTGTCACATAAAAGAAAAAAATTGCCAATTCCGATATGATGAAAGTTCATGACTACATTCCATTCTAAATGTTTTGTAGTTTTAGGTCTTGCATTTAGGTCTTTGATTCATTTTGAGTTCCTTTTCTGTGTGGTATGAACTTCATGCTTTTGTACTTTTTAAATTTTCTCTGATCTTGCTTTTCTTCTTATATGATGACATGGAGAATTTTAAGCCCATTATCCACTAATAGAAACTCTTATTAACTTAATGTTTGTGTCCTCTTGAAATTCATAGATTGAAGCTCTAAACCCCAGTTTGTTTTTACGTGGGGATTGGGCCTTCGAGGAACTAATTAAGGTTAAGTGAGATTGTAAGAATGAGGTCTTGATCCAATAGGATTAGTGTTCTTATAGAGAGACACCAAAGAGCTTACTCTTTCTCTGCACACATGCTGAATAAAGGCCATGTGTGGAATAGTGAAAACACAGCCCTTTGCAAGCCAGGAAAAAGACTTCTCCAGAAATTAAATGGGCCTGACCTCGATCAGGGAATTCTAGCCTCCAGAACTGTAAGAAAATAAAGTCATGCTACTAAGTCACCCAGGTTGTGGTATTTTATTACAGCAGACTAATACAGGCCTCAGTGGTACAAACACATATCTAACATAGAATTCCAAGCTTTTCAATAAAATACCATTTTGACATTCATTGATTAGGGTCCTTCACTTCCTAAAGCTGGGTAACATGTACACTATATCATTTGTTCTTACAATGTTTATTGCATGCTTCCCAAGCCTCTACTTTTTTTTTTTTTTTTAAATCATTGCTATCACCTTAGGTCTTGTTCTTTTTACTCCATATTAGGATAACTGTTTAACCTGTTCACTAATTTCTTCATGTTCTGTTACCTCTACAATATGCCATTATGTACACAGGTATATAAATTTTATATTCTTAGAGCTTAATGTACATTATTTCAGTTTATTACTTAGAAATTTTCAGAGTTTCCCATTATCTATAGGATTTGCAAACTCTTTAGCCCAATAATGTAGACCCTCCATAACTCTATCCTTACCTTGGTGCTTTGGTATTGGTTTCCTTTGTAAACCCATTATTCAGAGGTTCTTGATAAGAGACATTTCTCCTCTCTCCCAGGGCTATATAGAAATACTGAGATGATTTTGGCTGTCACTACAAACAGTGGAATGTGCTACTGACATCTAGGATGTAGAGTACAGAAATGCAGCTAATTCTCCTATAACACACAGTACAGCCACCCATAATACATAATTATCCAGTTCCAAATGTTAACAGTGCCAAGGTTGAGGAACTTAAGTCTCAGCATTCTTTATTTTTTAAATGTCTCTTTCTTATTTGTTCCATATCTATTCTTCAAAGTTTGACACAAGTTCTTTATGAGGTTGTCTTTGAAAACAGAATGATCTCAAAGGATTATATTCTATATGCTATAATCGCATATTTTTGTCAGATTATCTGGCACTGATCACATACCATATTTTATGTAAAATTCAAACTTTTATGTATTGTGTATTTAAAATATATTCCAAACACTCATAGCCAAGCCAGATTAAAAAAAATGTCTTTTTATAATTATGGCTATTCTGTAATTCCATCCTGCTAGAAAACAGAAGTGTGAAGTTCTAACACATTTCTCAAAATCAGGTTCATCCTTCACTAATATTAATGACTCCAATGATGGAAATGAATTAAAGTAGTAAAGCTGATAATAAAGAAACCGTATTTCAGTTAATATATATGACAATTGGTTTTTCTTTCATTTTTTGATGTAATGCAGGCTTTTGCTATTTATGGCTTTTGAGCAAAGTATTTTCTGCTTCTTTCACAGAGTTTTACTTTGATTTGAACATATAAACTTTATGGGTTGAAGATGCTCAACCATTTTATACATAATTCTTAGTTTATAAGGGAAAAGGAATATTTTTCTCTCTTCATTTTCTAATGAATACAAAAGGTCTATTTACAATCTATACCTGCTTCCTCTATTCCTGCTATAAACCTTACTCTTGCAGCATGTAAAATTAGCTGCGGTGCTGCCTGGCAGTTCTACCCTAAAGAATGTTCTGTCTTTTCTCTTTCTTTGAATGTTTGTTCTTGACAAAGAAAGGCTTAGAAAGAGCAAAGTGTATAATGAGGGCATTTTTCATTTGTATTTTAAGGGGAGGGTGACTCTTCATGCAAATCCACTCAGTAAAAATTTACATGATGGAAAATGAGGAATAAACTACTGCTTTTCTGCGTCATGAAATCCATGTACTGTTTTATGCAGCTGTAAAATAGATGACTGCTTCACATAGTGCTCCTGAATGCCAAGCAAATCTAAATAGGACACTACCTGCTCCTAAGTCTAGGCAGCCAACTTGAGTAAGCATTAGAGAAAAATAAACTACTCTCTAGGGTTTTGTTTTATAAAGATACATCTGACTTCTGTGCTCTGGAAGAATCAGACCCTGGGAATGGAAATATACCTGCAGAGGATTCCTAGTAATTAAGAGTCACACGGAGTTTATTAAAACTATTTTTTCTACCAATAACGTAATTCAAAGGAAAACTGATTATTTCAAAATCTGAGCAGAGCCTGTCAATGTTTCTTAATAAGCTTAAGGAAAAAGATCCATTTTTCTGAAATAGGAAAATAACTGTCAAATTACATTACTTGGAAATAGATACATGCATATTTTTCTATCCCAAAGTATAACCAGATGTGTATAAGCAGAGTTGATTTCTTTGTTAAAACACATCAGGTTTCAAACCTGTGCACAAATCATTTTATATTTCATTGGCATTTGAAAGCTTTCAGATGTTATTTTCTTTATTTCATGTAGAGTGTCTGAGCATGTTAAACATCATTGCATGACCTAGAACACCTAGATACTTTAGCCTTATATGATTTCACCTGTATATATTACTGATACTATAAAGGAACAAACTGTAAAAATCTTCAGTGCTTAATTTCTTTGACTCTCCCAGTGCCCTTCCCAAGCTCCATCACAGTTGATGGGACAGGCCCACACAGACCTCATAAATCAAAGGAAAGATCCAATTCTGAATTTTAAAACTGATCACTCAGCACTTTCCTGACTAACTTAAATTCCTATCACCCCTCTCATTATTTTTCTAAGACTTTATGTACATGGTTATTTTACCTATTACAGATAAAATTTTAATTTAAAAATAGCATATCAATATTGAAATATTACTATTTAATTTAATTTAAATACCATTGTAACATTCTCAATTCAGGTATCTGTGTGTATAGTGTTTAGTTTTGGGATTTGTTTTAAAATTTCATTTCTTTCTGTCAACATAGCCTGGCCTGAACACCTTACAAATGTTTTTTCATTTAAAGCTGTTACTATCTCTATCTGACAGAAAGTGAACTGAGACAGAGAGGCTTTGTTTCTGCCTAAGGTAATGGGAGATAGAGCCAGGATTTGAACCAGCTAATTTGGTTCAAGTTTGTGACGAATAAAATAATCTTTTTCAAGTATATTGCATGTTAAAATAGTGTGTTGCTTTTGAATGTACTACACCTTATATACTTCTAAAAACATTTCTTCTGGAAAAGTTATAGGTGAGATGGTATTACGAGGGTTTTGCTTAAAGTGCTAAATGCAGATCAACAAGGTGTTAAAGTGAATGAAAATAACAATAAAAATAACAATATGATGACATGCTTTGAATGGCTGATACTAGAATTAAGACATAAGCATTATACTACTAATTTTTAAAATATTTATTGTGAATTATTGTGTAAAATTTTTTTATTGTGAATAAATTGTTATTAATAATTTTGGTGCTATAGAAGTACTGGCAAATCATTGGTTTCCTAATAAGAGGGGCTATTACAACTTCAGTATGTAACCTATGACTTATACAGGCATACCTTACATTTTGTCAGTTTTCAGTAAACAGGTTAATGAAGTGTTTCACTGTTGAGGACTAGACTTTTTAAAAATACTTAAAGAAAAACTTTTTCAATTTATATGTTCAAATATATAAGTCATTTGTTCAACCTGGAACAGCTTATACTATCCTAAATGTCAAAATTCAATCTGTCTGATCTGTAAACCTTTTTAATATTCTTTCCTTTAATACATATCCTCAGATCAATCCTACCGAACTACAATAAAATACGAAATTTAGCATTCATCTATATATCAAGTGGAAAAACTAAAGATTTTGATGAAGTTGTCAAATAACATATCCTATGACCTTTGCCAATAGAGTCTAACATCCTTTAAAACATGAATCCAGGCTCCTAGTTTCTTTAACAATTCATCTAAAACATCTTATAGCACTTAATATACAGTAATTATACATGGAAAGAAAAAAATCCAGGTGATAAACTAATAATCGGGGAAAAATTATTCTTCATGTTCTTACATACTTTCTATCTCTGCTCTCTAATTCAGTACAGCCATTCAAATTCATAACTGAAATACAATATTCTTTCCTACCTAAATAAAAGTCTTGCATCTTTTGAAAGAAAACTGGAAAAATGACACTACCAAAAAGTGTCCAATTAAACTGAGCTCAAAATAATTGATACAAGCATTCTTTTAACAGTGTGATTGTTGAAATTTATCTAATATAAATTGATATTAGTTTTAAGATACATTTTAATTTTACAGAAATTAAAAAGTGAAATAGTGCCTTAGAAGTAAAGAAACCTATTAGCTGTGTTTCTGTGCATTAGCACCCCATATCTTGCACATTTGATTTCTATACATATATGTATACATGCTTGTCTCTGTTGAATATCTAGCCAACCATATATTATCCATCAGATTATGTGTACTATCAATTTACCTTGTGAACAAATTTCAGAAATTCTATGCTTTGTTTTTATTCCAATTTAAAAATATATCTACTTATTGTATATGAGTTATCTAACATTTAGAAGAAAAATAACAGTAAAACTACAAACTATGCTAATGAGAGGTCTAAAAGTAAGTTTTTCTCCTGTCAGAAACCTGCTTGTAAAAATTATAACAACTATTGCTTTATTTTTGAGTAAAGTTTAATCAATAAAATATTTATATATTTACAATCAGTGGTAATGAGCTAATATNCCTAGATGGCATGTTGAAAAGCAGAGACATTACTTTGCCAACAAAGGTCGGTCTAGTCAAGGCTATGGTTTTTCCTGTGGTCATGTATGGATGTGAGAGTTGGACTGTGAAAAAGGCTGAGCGCCAAAGAATTGATGCTTTTGAACTGTGGTGTTGGAGAAGACTCTTGAGGGTCCCTTGGACTGCAAGGAGATCCAACCAGTCCATTCTGAAGGAGATCAGCCCTGGTATTTCTTTGGAAGGAATGATGCTGAAGCTGGAACTCCAATACTTTGGCCACGTTGTGTGAAGATTTGACTCATTGGAAAAGACTCTGATGCTGGGAGGGACTGGGGGCAGGAGGAGAAGGGGATGACAGAGGATGAGATGGCTGGATGGCATCACTGACTCAATGGATGTGATTCTGAGTGAACTCCAGGAGTTGGTGATGGACAGGGAGGCCTGGCGTGCTGCGATTCATGGGGTCGCAAGGATCGGACACGACTGAGCGACTGAACTCTACCGTACTGTAAGCAGATGTAGATTTATAGAAAATAAGCACAAACTAAGTTTTTTTCCCTGGTGCCCTTCATCCTCCTCCCAATTTCCCCAGTTATTAACATCTTGCACTATTATGGTATATTTGTTACAACTGATGAGTCAATAGTTACATGTTCTTATTAATTAAAGTCTATGGTTTACGTCGAGCTTCATTTTTTGCATTGTGTGTTCTATTTGTTGTTGTAGTCACTCAGTCATGTCCAGCTCTTTCTGACACCATGGACAGCAGCACGCCAGGCTTCCCTGTCCTTCCCCATCTTCCAGAGCTTGCTCAGACTCATGTCCACTGAGTCAGTGATGCCATCCGTCCATCTTGTCCTTTGTCATCCCCTTCTACTCCTGCCTTCAATCTTTGCCAGCATCAGAATCTTTTATAAGGAGTTGGCTCTTCCCATCCAGTGACCAAATATTGGAGTTTCAGCGTCAGACCTTCTAATGAATATTCAGGACTGATTTCCTTTGGGATTGACTGCTTTGATCTCCTTGTATTCCAGGGGACTCCCAAGAGTCTTCTCCAACACCACAGTTCAAAAACATCAATTCTTCAGTGCTCAGCCTTATTTATGTTCCAACTCTCACATCCGTACATGACTACTGGAAAGACCATAGCTTTGAATAGATGGACCTTTGTCAACCAAGTGATGTCTCTGCTTTTTAATATGCTGTCTAGAATTGTCATAGCTTTTCTTCCAAGGAGAAAGCATCTTTTAATTTCATGGCTGCAGTCATCATCTGAAGTGATTTTGGAGCCCAAGAAAATTAGGTCTGTCACTGTATCCATTATTTCCCCATCTATTTGCCATGAAGTGATGGGGCCAGGTGTCATGATCTTTGTTTTTGGAATGTAGTGATTTAAGCCAGCTTTTTCACCCTCCTCTTTCATCTTCATCAAGAGGCTCTTTAGTTCTTCACTTTCTGCCATAAGAGTGGAGTCATCTGCATATTTGAGGTTATTGATATTTCTCCTTGTCAATCTCGATTCCAGCTTGTGCTTCATCCAACACAGCATTTCACAGGATGTACTCTGCATATAAGTTAAATAAACAAGGTGATAATATACAGCCTTGATGTACTCCTTTCCCAGTTTGGAACCAGTCTGTTGATTCATGTCTGGTTCTAACTGTTGCTTCTTGACCTGAACACAGGTGAATCAGGAGGCAAGTGAGGTGGTCTAGTATCCCCATCTCTTTATAAATTTCCCATAGTTTATTGTGACCCACACAGCCAAAGGCTCTGGCATAGTCAATAAAGCAGAAATAGACACTTTTCTGGAACTCTCTTGCTTTTTCAATGATCCAGCAAATGTTGGCAATTTGACCTCTGGTTCCTCTGCCTTTTCTAAAACCAGCTTAAACATCTGGAAGTTCATGGTTCACATATTGTTGAAGCCTGGCTTGGAGAATTTTGAGCATTGCTTTGCTAGCATGTGAGATCAATGCAGTAGTGCAGTAGTTTGAACATTCTTTGGCATTGCCTTTCTTTGGGATAGGAATGAAAAGGACTTTTCTAGTCCTGTGGCCACTGCTGAGTTTTCCAAATTTTCTGGCATATTGAGTGCAGCACTTTCACAGCATCATATTTTAGGATTTGAAATGGCTCAGCTGGAATTCCACCACCTTCACTAGCTTTGTTCATTGTGATGCTTCCTAAGGCCTAAGGCACACTTGACTTTGCACTCCAGAATGTCTGGCTCTAACTGAGTGAACACATCATCACGGTTATCTGAGTCTCTAAGATCTTTTTTGTATACTTCTGTGTATTCTTGCCACCTCTTTTTAATACTTCCACTTCTGTGAGATTCATACCATTTCAATCTTTTATTGTGCCCTTCTTTGCATGAAATGCTCCCGTTATCTCTATAGGTTTGACTATTGTTTGATGACACATATCCACCATTACAGTATCATACAGTAGTTTCACTGACCTAAAAATCCTCTCCACCTATTTAATCCTTCTTGCACTCCCCCCAAATCACTGATCTTTCTACCATATCCATAGTTTTGCTTTGTAATATAGTTGGAATCAAATGGCATATCGCCTTTTCAGATTAGCTTCTTTCATTTAACAATATGTAAGTGAAACATGGTTCCATGTCTTTTTGTGACTTGATAGCTCATTTCTTTATCTCTGAGTAATACTTTACCATATGATCATACCCTATTTTGTCTACCCATTTACCTATTAAACATCTTTGCTTCTGAGTTTTGGTCATTTTAAATAAAGCTGTTATAAATATCCATGTGCAGGTTTTTGTGTAGATACAAGTTTTCAACTTATTTGTATAAATATCAAGGGACTCAGTTGATGAAACAATTGGTAAGAGTATGTTTAGTTTTTCTTTTTTCTTTCTCCAAACAAATTTATTTTTTGAATGCTGCAGATTTTTGTACCTTTCCAATACAGCCGTAACTTGTCTTAAGCACTTTCCAATCTATTTTGCACATAGCCTTGGATGTTCTTGATTTAAGCATATATTACATTGCCTTTTTTTTTTAAATTTTCATTTTAACTTTAGTTTACTTTACATTACTGTATTGGTTTTGCCAAACATTGACATGAATTCACCACGAGTGTACATGCGTTCCCAAACATGAATCCCCTCCCACCTCCCACCCCATACCATCTCTCTGGGTCCTCTCCTTGCACCAGTCCCAAGCATCCTGCATCCTGCATCAGACATCGACTGGCGATTTGTTTCTTACATGATAGTATACATGTTTCAATGCCATTCTCCCCTCTCATCCCACCCTCTCCCCCTCTCTCTCCCCCAGAGTCCAAAAGTTCACTATATAGATCTGAGTCTCTTTTGTTGTCTCGCATACAGGGTCATCATCCCCATCCTTCTAAATTCCATATATATGTGTTAGTATACTGTATTGGTGTTTTTCTCTCTGGCTTACTTCCCTCTGTATAATCGGCTCCAGTTCCATCCATCTCCTTAGAACTGATTCAAGTGTATTCTTTTTAATGGCTGAGTAATACTCCATTGTGTATATGTACCAAATCTTTCTTATCCATTCATCTGCTGATGGATATCTAGGTTGTTTCCATGT
>SJYQ01002600.1:297198-312834 GCA_006410935.1 Redunca redunca | reverse complement strand
AAAAAATGGGCCAAAGACCTAAATAGACATTTCTCCAAAGAAGACATACGGATGGCTAACAAACACATGAAAAGATGCTCAACATCACTCATTATCAGAGAAATGCAAATCAAAACCACAATGAGGTACCACTTCACACCAGTCAGAATGGCTGCGATCCAGAAGTCTGCAAGCAATAAATGCTGGAGAGGGTGTGGAGAAAAGGGAACCCTTTTACATTGTTGGTGGGAATGCAAACTAGTACAGCCACTATGGAGAACAGTGCGGAGATGCCTTAAAAAACTGCAAATAGAATTGCCTTATGACCCAGCAATCCCACTCCTGGGCATACACACCGAGGTAACCAGAATAGAAAGAGACACATGTACCCCAATGTTCATTGCAGCACTGTTTATAATAGCCAGAACATGGGAACAACCTAGATGTCCATCAGCAGATGAATGGATAAGAAAGCGGTGGTACATATACACAATGGAGTATTACTCAGCCATTATAAAGAATACATTTGAATCAGTTCTAAGGAGAAGGATGGAACTGGAACCGATTATACAGAGTGAAGTAAGCCAGAAGGAACTCTGCTTTTAGATGAGTGTATCTTTCCTTTCTTCCTTTGCCTTTCACTTCTCTTCTTTTCTCAGCTTTAGTATGGGCTCCTCAGATAACCATTTCGCCTTTTTGTATTTCTGCTTCTTGGGAATGGTTTTGTTCACTGCCTCCTGTGCAGTGTTTCAAACCTCTGTCCATAGTTCTTTAGGCATTCTAACTATCAGATCTAATGACTTGAATCAATTTGTAACTTCCACTGCATAATTGTAAGGGAGATGATTTAGGTCATACCTGAATTGTCTAGTGATTTTCCCTACTTGCTTCAATTTAAATCATAATTTTGCAGTAAGGAGTTCATGATTGGAGCCATAGTCAGCTCCCAATCTTGTTTTTGCTGACTGTATAGAGCTTCTCCATCTTTGGCTGCAAAGAATATAATCGATCTGACTTCACTAATTACCACATGTTGACGTCCATGCATAGAGTCATCTCTTGTGCTGTTGGAAGAGGGCATTTGCTGTGACCAGTGCATTCTCTTGGCAAAATTCTGTTAACCTTTGCCCTGCTTATTTTTGTACCCAAGGCCAAACTTGCCTGTTACTCCAGGTATCTCTTGACTTCCTACTTTTGCATTCCAGTCCCCTATGATGAAAAGGATATCATTTTTTAGTGTCAGTTCTAGAAAGTCTTGTAGGTCTCCATAAAACTGTTCAATTTCAGCTTCTTTGGCATTAGTTGTTGGGGCATAGGCTTTGATTACTGTGATACTGAATGGTCTGCCTTGGAAACAGAGATCATTCGATCTTTTTGAGATTGCACCCAAGTACTGCATTTCAGACTCTTTTGTTAACTATGAGGGCTACTCCATTTCTTCTCAGGGATTCTTGCCCACAGAGGTAGATATAATGGTTATTTGAATTACATTTGCCCATTCCAGTCCATTTTAGTTCTCTAACTCCTAAAATGTCAATGTTCACTCTTGCCATCTCCTCTATGACCACTTCCAATTTACCTTGATTCATGGACCTAACATTCCAGGTTCCTATGCAATATTGTTCTTTACAGCCTTGGGCTTTACTTCCATCACCAGTCACATCCACAACTGGGTGTTGTTTTTGCTTTGGCTCAGCATCTACATTCTTTCCTGAGTTATTTCTGCACTCTTCTCTGGTAGCACATTGGGCATCTACCGACCTGTGGAGTTCATCTTTCAGCATCATATCTTTTTGCCTTCCCATACTGTTCATGGGATTCTCAAGGCAGTAATACTGAAGTGTTTTGCCATTCCTTCTCCAGTGGATCAGTTTTGTCAGAACTCTACATCATGACCCGTCTGTCTTGGGTGGCCCTACATGTCATGGGTCATAATTACAGTGAGTTAGATAAGGCTGTTATCCAAATGATCAGTTTGGTTATTTTCCTGTAATTGTGGTTTCCATTTTGTTTGCTCTCTGATGGATAAGGATAAGAGAGCATATTTGCAAATAATATGACTAAAAGGAATTAATATCTGGAATAAATAAACAACTGCTAACTCAACATCAAAAAGCAAAATACCAAATCAAAATGGACAGAAGACCAGAGTAAAGCATTCCAAAAAAGACATATAGATGGCCAACAAGCATATAAGAAGATGCTACATCTTGGCTATTGTAAATATTTCTGTGATGAACTTGTTGCATGTATTTTTTCAAATTAGTACTTTTATTTTTTCTGGATTTATACACAGGAATATTATTGCCTGACAATACAGTGGTTCTGTTTTTAGTTCTTGAGAAAGTTCATACTGTTTTTGATAGTGGCTGTACCAATTTGCATTCCTACCAACAGTATACAAAGCTTCCCTTTTCTCCACATCTTTTCTAAAATTTCTTATTTATAGGCTTTTTGATGATAGCTATTCTGAGAGGTGTGTAGTAATACCTCCTTGGGGTTAAATTTGCATTTCTCTAATGTTAATAATTAGAAATGTTGAACATCTTCTTATATGCTTGCTGGCCATCTGTATGTCTTCTTCAGAATGATTTACCCATGTCTTCTCTCCTTTTTTTGATTAGGTAGTTTGTTTTCTGATATTGAGTTGACAACTGTTTATATATTTCAGATATTAATTCCTATTAGTCATATTATTTGCAAATGTGTTCTCCAATTCTATAGGTTGATTATTTTTGCTTTGTCAAATGTTTCCTTTGCTTTGCAAAAGCTTTTAAGTTTATTTAGGTCCCAGTTGTTTAATTTTGCTTTTATTTATTTTGTCTTATAAGATAAAACAAAAAAATATTGCTATAATTTATGCTAAGGAGTATTTTGCCTATATTGTAGAAGTTTTCTGGTTTCAGTTCTTATCTGTAGTTTTAAGTCCATTTTGACTTTAATTTTCTATACTGTGTGAGGTAATGTTCTAATCTAACTGTATTACATGTATCTGTCCAGTGTTTCCAGTGCACTTGTTGAAAAGACTGTCTTTTTTGTATTGCATATTCTTGCTTCTTTTGCTGTAGATTAAGTGATCTTAAGTCCTCTCTATTTGTAAGCTCTCTATTCTGTTCTGTTGATCTATGCGTCTCTTTTTGTGTCAGTGTAATACTGCTTTGATTACTGTACCTTTGTGATATAATCTGAAGCCTGGGAAGGTGATGGTGCTAGATTTGTTCTTTTTTATTCTAGATTGATTTGGCAATTCAGAGTCATTTGTGATTATATATTAATTTTATGATTTTTTCTTTAATTCTGTGAAAATAACTGGATATTTTGAAAGCAATTGCATTAAATCTTTATATTTCTTGGGTCCTGTGGACATCTTAACAGTATTAACATCTTAACAATATCAACTCTTCTCATTCAAGGGCATGGGATAGGCTTGCATTCCTTTCTGACCTCTTCAATTTCTTTCATTGCTGTTTTATAGTTTTTAGTATATAGATCTTTCATTTCTTTTGTTAAATTTATTCTAGGTATTTTATTTTTTGATGTGGTTTTAAATAAGTTTTTTTAAATTTTCTGTTTCTGATAGCTCATTATTAGTGCATAGAAATGCAACAGATATCTCTATATTAATCTTGTATACTGAAACATTGCACTTGTATCCTGCACTATTGAATTCATTTATTTAATAGTTTTGAGGTAGAAATTTGAGAGTTTTCTATATAAAGTATCATGTCATCTGCATAGTGACATTTTTATCTCTTCTCTTCCAATTTTGATGCATTTTATTTCTTGTATAATTGTTGGGGCTAGCCCATCCAGTACTATACTAAATAGAAGTGGTGAGAGTGAGCATCTTTATCAAAAGACTCCTGCTCACCATTTTTATTCTTCACTTCCTCTGCCGGAAAGGTCACGCTGACCCACTGCTGCCTCTCTGACCACTGCCTCTGCTCTTCCCATTACCCTCACTGCCACTCCTCTGTATCTATAGCCTCCTCCAGAGTGCTATCTACCCACTTGTGGATGTATAGATGGATGAGTCTCTCTGAAGTCCCTGGTTTGCTGCACAGAAAACTTTTTTTGGGTTATGGAAAATTAGTTAGTTGTAAATCAAAGGGGAGAGAAAAGAGAACTCATGCCACCACGATGCTGATGTCTGTGTATTCTGAATTCTTTGTCTGATATCTCATAGATCTCTACTTCTTTACAATCTGTCACAGTTGTATTAGTTTCCTTTGGCAGTATAATATTTAACTATTTTTTAGTGATCCTTGATTCCTCGTATTGGTATCTATGCATCTGAGTGAGTGTTCTCCTCTTAAACTTGTAGAATCACTTTGACAGAGACAGTCCTTTACCAGTCAGCTCAGTTTGGTTTCTGAATACGTTGCAGGTAACAACCTTGGGTGGACTTCCTAGGTGGCTAAGTGGTTAAGAATCACCTGCTGATGCAAGAGATGCAGTTTTGATCCTTGGGTCAGGAAGATCCCCTGGAGGAGGAAATGGCAACCTACTCCAATATTCTTGCCTGGGAAATTCCATGGATAGAGGAGCCTGGTGGACTAAAGTCCATGTGGTCACAAAGAGTCAGACATAACTTAGTGACCGAGCATACACACAACAACCTTGGGCAGGTGGGGTCAGCTATTATGATCTATTTGGGGACAAGGTAATAGTTTGTGGATAGGCCTACTGGCTTGGTTCCCTGCCCAAGTGATGTTGTAGGATAAACTTCACGGTTGCATGGATTCTCTGGTCAGATTCACAAGCTGGTCAAGACTAGGTGCTATATTCAGTAATAAGTGGGCCTATGAATTAGCTTCCCTGCTCTTGAGTTGCAGCTGAATGGAACCTAGGGTATGTATCGCTCCTTGTTTGGGAGCCCTAATCAGTCATGACTGAACTAAATATCCTGGTAAGGCAAGGCTACCAGTCTTGCTCTGCAGACAGAAAAGACCATAGGCTGTTCTTTCTGTTCAAGTGCCACTATAAACGGGGCTATTGGGTGGGCTTCAGAGTTTTCCATGTGCTCTGGTAAGGTTCCCTGCTCAAGAATGCTGAAAGCTGTATTCAGCAATAAGTGGGGCTATGAATTTAGTTTCCTTGTCCATGCCCAGCAGGAAAGGCATCTCCAAGGCCATTGATACTCTTTGTTTGTGGTCTTGACTTAAAGCAACATATGCTCCAAGTTCCCTGATGAAAAACATGATCATTGGGTTGGTTCTGGTGATAAGCTCTGCTTGCTCACCTCTTGGCTTCAAGGTTGCTGGGTTAATTGCAGTTTCTCATCAGCCTTTCCTGTCAGATGGGGCTGAGGGCCACAGTTCTCAGTTTCTGGCTCCTGCCTGAGTAGAATTTAGAAAGTCCACTTCAGGCAACTGCTTAATTTTCCCAAATAAGTTTTCTGGTTCGGAGGGATAGGGAGCCATGAGCCACAGCAGGTGAGATGAAGGCTCAGCTCTTCTGCCTGAATGTGGGCAGAAGAGGCTCTAGATCTAGCAAAACTTTTCATTTGGGGACCCAATTTAGGCAGATTTCACCCTGCCAAATCCCCAGGTCAGATAGTGCCATTGATCTGTTTTTTAGATAAACAAAGCCACTACTACTTAGGCTCTGCTGGTAGGAATTCAGTTCACCAAGATCCAAGTGCTGGTTATGAGCTTCCCTGCTCTCAAGTTGCAGCTGGATGGAACCTAGGTTCTGGAACTAGCTGGAAGGAACCTCCTTCCTTCTCCTTTTCAATCATAATTTCCAGTGATCCCTGCAGATCCCTTTGGGATTCATCCCTTTCACACATGGGGTGAATCCAGAGTAGGGGCTCCCACAAACCAGCCGCAGTGCTGGGTGACTGGATGTCATCCCTGGGCTCTCTCTTCCCACTGGAGGAAGCACAGGCTCAGGAAAGACCTCTGGGCATGGTGCTGTGCAGGCCTGGGGGAGGGGCATTGCTGTTGTCATATAGCTCTTCCTCTTACCATTTAAGGTGGTCCTTCTTGGTCTTGTGGTACAAATGGTGCCTCAGAGTCCCTCCTAAGCTCTAGGATTCTATCAGTGGTGTCCTGTCCACGAATAGTTGTTGTTTTTGAAAGGGGGAGAAAAATCAGGAATGATCTATGTCACAGTCTTGAAGACATCACTCCAATGTTTTTGATATTTTAGCATTTCCCTTTGAATTGTTTTTCAGAGTTTCTGTAGCTCTGCATATATTATCCATCTGATTTTGAAGGTTGTCTACTTATCACATTAGAGCCCTTAAGATATTAATTTAGCTTTCTGATAATTTTGATAATTCTGATAATTTTAATTGCCTTTCTGATAATTTTGAAGCCTGTATTATATTTGAGTCTCTTTCTCATGCTACTTTATCTCTTCAAAAAAAAAAAAGATTGTTTTCTCTTTCCTCACCTTTTAGCATGCCTTATAATTTTTTGTTGAAAGCCAGATACTATGAACTAAATGTTTCATATGTTGAAAGATTATGTTGAAATGTTCATATGTTGAAATGTTAACCCCAAATGTGATGATATTAGGAGAGGAGGAGGGCTCTTTGAGAAATAATTAAGTCCTGAGGGTGAAGAAGCCCTGTTGAATGAGATTATTACCATTATAAAAACAACCCCAGAAAACTTTCTTTCTGTTTTCACCATCTGGGGACACAATTAGAAGTCAGCCATATGCAAACAGAAAGAGGATTATCATCAGAACCTGACTTCCTTGCATCCTGATCTCAGACTTCCAGCCTCCAGAACTGAGAGAAATAAATTTCTGTTGTCAATAAACTACCTCGATTATGGTATTTTGTTATAGCAGCTCAAACTGACTAAATCACCATACATGGTATATTAGGTAATAAGAATTGAGATAGGTAGTGTAAGATTTTGTGTTAATCTGGCCAAGATGGCCTCTATTATTTTCTGTAGCAATAGGTGTCAAAGGCTTCAAATTGCTTCAGTGACCTTGTTTTTGTCTCATGTGTTTACTTAGGCTTCAACAAATAAAGGGCTTTTTGTAAGAGAGTCTATACTTTGCAGCAATTTCAGCTGTAATCCACAGTTATGTTGGAGCCCTGTTGGTCCAGTGGTAAATTGTGGGACAGGGAAGGCCTTTTATGATCTGATGAAATCTCAGTCCTTTATTCCTGGACTGTGAACTTAACAAGAATTTCTTAGCTTCTCCCACCTCTTAAGTAAGACAGAAAACCTGAATGGAATTGGAGTGGAAGAAGCACCTTCCCCCAGATGCTACAAATTTCCAGTAACATCTTTTCCCCTGGAGAATAGCCTTTGTTAGAATGGGCTCTGGGCATTCTTCTCCCCAACCTCAGCCACGAGGAGATCATTCCTGGATCTTTATCATAAGAACTTGGTAGATTTCTTGGATGTAAAATTCACATATTCATGAAAGTGTGAGATCCTCCCAAGATTGTGTTGCAATGAGTTTCTTCTATCTTACTTATGTTCATCTATACCCAAATCCTAACACATTATTAAAATGACAGTTTAAGTATTCATGCTGACTTCTCTCAGGTGGTATCTGCTCCAGGCAAACTGATAGTGGCTGTGATTCTCTGGATTTGACTGTGTTCACAGTTCAGGGTTGCTGTTTGCCTTGCAACCTAATTCTGTTGACTTTGATACAGTAAATACCATGCATTTCCAGTTTGTTTAACTTTTATTTAAGGATTGGAATCATAATTTCCAAGCACTGTACACACTGGTGCTAAAACAGATAATCTGTCAATTATATTTTACTTAAGGAAGTTTCCTTCAATTTTAGCTAGCTATGTTTCTTATCATAAATAGGTTAATAATCAAGAGTATTTTTAGACAGTAATTAAAATAATTATATAATCTTCTTCCCTGCTAATATTTTATGATGGGTTACACTGATATTTCTGATGTTGAAAACACATTTTTGCATTCTTCATATGAAACCTTCAGGATTATGATCTATTTTGTTAAATGTTGATTCAATTGTTTTATATTTGGGATATTTCATCCAAAATGTATCTAAAATTTTTGTTCTTGCTCATAGGTAAAATGGGTCTATATTATCCTTAATTTAGAAGCAGATTAATAATAATCTTAGAAACAGTACTTGGTTGCTTTGGATTTTTTTTTTCAAATTACTAGAATAATTATGTAATTTGGGAATTAACTACTCTTTGCAAGATTGGTAGAAATTTTTGCCCTTTTGATCCTAAGCTGTGAGTTTTAATTGTAAGTGTCCAGTGTCTACAGTCCTAACCCCTTCCTTCTAGCACTGCTGTGAACAAAATCTTAAGCAGTCATCTTGTAAGTTATTTCTAGGAGTTGGTTTGTGAATACAATGAAAAGCTTGCATACTTAGTCATATTGATGATATTCCAAATAAAAAGAAATTCAGTGTCTTGTAAGTCTGCTTTGTAAGACTGGACAAAGCCATGTGCTTTTCTAATAGCCTGAGAACCCACAGAGATTCTGTAGGACAACTAGAGTATACAAAATGAAGTGCAAAGTTATAAATGATAAATGTGAGCTGTTGTGATAGATTTTCTCATATATATTATCTAATTTGATCTTTAAAGTAACCTTCTGTGGAAAGAACAACTACAGTATACAAAATGAATTACAGAGTTTTTAAATGATAAATGTGAATTGTTGTGATAGGTTTTAAAGTAAACTTTTGTGGGAAGAATTTTAACATATGAGAACATTTGAGATTTATACAATTAGAGAACAGTGGCAAATCCATATAACACGTAATCCGTGCAGCCAAGGTTCAGAGTCACTTTGTCACTCCAGAGTCTGTTTTCAGTGGCCATTTTTCCTACGCTACACAGGTATGTCATCACTAAGACAACTTGAAATGCTCCTATTTTTCTATCTCAAACTTCTGTTTCGAATATAAGCCGACTGCTCAGGTTATTTAGAAACCTTTCTTAGTAACTCGAAGAAATAATTTTGCTCTCTTCTGTGTTTATAGAACAGCAGTACCTGATATTGCAGCTATCTATGCCCCTCACTGGCCATGTGACTTGGAAGAAATCCATAATCCTTATTGTTATCAAAAGTAAAGTAGGAATAATAATGTGAATGTCTATCCTAAGTTTGTTGTGACGATTAAATAAGAAAATTCATCATTTTACTTTTTATTTTTAAATTAATGCTTATTTTTTATGTTAACAAACTGACATAGTACCTGCAGAGTATTCCCTGGTGGCCCAGTGGCCACCACCACAGGGTGGCATGGGTTTGATCCCTGGTCTGGGAACTAAGATCCCACATGCTGTGGTAACATCAAAAAAAGAAAACGTAATGGTGCCTGAGTGTGTGTGATGTTCTTTCTCTGTGCGTTCTCTCACACACACATACACATACACACACAGACAGAACATCACTCACTTATTATTAGGCATTACTGAAATTAATAAGAATCCATTTCAGGTCAAGAGACAGAGCTCCTGAAGTGAAGTGAAGTGAAAGTTGCTCAGGCATGTACATGGAATTCTCCAGGCCAAAATACTGGAGTGGGTAGTCTTTCCCTTCTCCAGGGGATCTTCCCAACACAGGAATCTAACCTAGGTCTCCCTCATTGCCGGCAGATTCTTTACCAGCTGAGCCAAAGGGAAGCCCTAGGGTAAATCATAATTTCGTCCTTCTGTCTTAACTTCAGAGCACACAGTTTGGCAGATGGTAGGGAACCATACATATAGGTGGGTTGCATATGCCTAACCCTAGCTGGTTATGCATGTACTGTAGTAAAGTTAAGTGTCCGACTCTTTGCAACCCCATGGACTGCAGCCTATCAGGCTCCTCCGTCCACAGGATTTTCCAGGCAAGAGTGCTGGAGTGGATTGCCATTTCCTTCTCCAGGGGAACTTCCCGACCCAGGAATCGAACCCAGGTCTCCCACATTGCAGGCAGACGCTTTACCGTCTGAGCCACCAGGGAAGCTGAGTAAAGTTAACAGAATTACTTAATTTAGGACTACTACAATTGTCCTTAATAAAGATTAAAAGAGGAAGATTCTCTGAGTCGTTGCAACCCTATTAATTTTGAATCTTATATTCAGTTTTTATTTTACCTGCCCTTAAGCATGGAAGAGGTCTATCAACATTAGAAACTTCAATGGAAAAGTAAGAATCTATTATTAGTAATCTAGGCTTTAAGACTTGCATGCACATGTTATTGAGAGAAGGCTTCAGTTTAGTTCAGTTGCTCAGTCATATACTGTTCTTTGTGACCCCATGGACTGCAGAACGCCAGGCTTCCCTCTCCATCACCAACTCACGGAGCTTAATCAAACTCATGTCCATTGAGTCTGTGATGCCATCCAACCATCTCATCCTCTGTTGTCCCCATTCTCCTCCCACCTTCAATCTTTCCCAGCATCAGGGTCTCTTCCAATGAGTCTGTTCTTCCCATCAGGTGGCCAAAGTATTGGGAGTTTCAGCTTCATCAGTCCTTCAAATGAATACTGAGGCTGATTTCATTTAGGATGGACTGTTTGGATATCCTTGCTGTCCAAGGGACTCTCAAGAGTCTTCTCCAACACCACAGTTCAAAAGCAGCAATTCTTTGGCCCTCAGCTTTCTTTATAGTACAACTCTCACATCCATACATGACTACTGGAAAAACCATAGCTTTGACTAGACAGACCTTTGTTGGTAAAGTAATATCTCTGCTTTTTAATATGCTGTTTAGGTTGGTCATAACTTTTCTTCCAAGGAGCAAGCGTTTTTTAATTTCTTTGGTTCAGTCACCATCTGCAGTGATTTTGGAGCCCCCCAAAATAAAGTCTCTCCCTGTTTCCATTGTTTCCCCATCTTTTTGCCATGAAATGATGGGACCAGATGCCATGTTCTTAGTTTTCTGAATGTTGAGTTTAAGCCAACATTTTCATTCTCCTCTTTCACTTTTATCAAGAGCCTCTTTGGTTCTCTTCACTTTCTGCCATAAGTGTGGTGTCATCTACATATCTGAGGTTATTGATATTTCTCCCGGCAATCTTGATTCCAGCTTGTGCTTCATCCAGCACAGCGTTTCTCATGATGTACTCTGCATAGAAGTTAAATAAGCAGGGTGACAGTATGCAGCCTTGACATACTTTTATCCTGATTTAGAACCAGTCTGTTGTTCCATGTCCAGTTCTAACTGTTGCTTCTTGACCAGCATTCAGATTTCTCAGGAGGCAGGTTAGGTGGTCTAGTATTCTCCTCTCTTTCAGAATTTTCCAGTTTGTTGTCATCCATACAGTCAAAGGTTTTGGCATAGTCAATAAAGCAGAAATAGATGCTTTTCTGAAACTCTCTAGCTTTTTCAATGATCCGGCGGATGTTGTCAATTTGATCTCTGGTCCCTCTGCCTTTTCTAAATCCAGCTTGAGCATCTGGAAATTCACGGTTCATGTACTGTTGAAGCCTGGCTTGGAGAATTTTGCTATTGTGTGAGATGAGTGCAATTGTGTGATAGTTTGAGCATTCTTTGGCATTGCTTTTCTTTGGGATTGGAATGAAAACTTGGTCTTTTCCAGTCCTGTGGCCACTGCTGAGTTTTCCAACTTTGCTGGCATATTGAGTGAAGCACTTCATAGCATCATCTTTTAGGATTTGAAATACCTTAACTGGAATTCCATCACCTTTTAGGATTTTATATACCTCAAAGTGAAATTCCATTCGCTTTGTTCGTAGTGATGCTTCCTAAGGCCCACTTGACTTCACATTCCAAGATGTCTGGTTCTAGGTGAGTGATCACACCATCACGATTATCTGGGTCATGAAGATCTTTTTTTGTATAATTCTTCTGGGTATTCTTGCCACCTCTTCTTATCAGAAGGTAATTTATAAGCCTGATATCTCATTAAGAACTTATTGGAGAGAGAGAATTAGAATATCTTGACTCTTTACAATATAACAAAAACAAAATAGCAAAGACTTTGGCCATTTGTTTGTTCCTCTCCTCTATATGATATGCTTCTCAAATGTTAAGCAGTGACATTTTTCTGCCATCTTTAATCAGCTAAGCACAGCATGAATAATCCATTACCAATACTGGTAAGAGGAAGTAGTTTCTTTTCATCATTATATACTATCATTAAATATCTTAGAAAATTATTTTATCACCTTCTGCAGATGAGCAGCTCAAGGACTATAAATATTTGAACCTATATTACTAATAATGTGAATACTTCTTTTCTATTTATTCATGCACCTTTGAAAGACAAATACAGTCATCTTTGGGGCAAAACCACTTTGCATGTTTTCAGTGAGTTCCATTTTATGTTTAATGTAATAGCATGATTGTCCTGATTCGTGTAATAGGCTTACCTGTCAGGTGGATGAGTTGATGTGAATGAGTGCATTAATTCCTGAGTTTCATTATAAAAAATTTCTCTGGAAACTTCTACACAGCGTTTATTTCTGAAAGTAGGGACTGACGTAACTCTCATTGAATAATCAATGTTGGATTGTTTAAGTTGATCTACAAATATTCTGCATCAACTTCTTGTGTTCTACTAAGATATTAAACTATTACTTTAATTTCAACAACATGTAAAATAACATAATTTTACTAGTCAATGTCTTCTTAGGCAGTTATAAATGCCAGTTTTTCATTTTCATTTCCATATACAAAGCAATCATTTTTATACTGTTTAAAAATTTTAAATTCACAGTTTTTAGCAACACGGAAGTCTCTGAATATTAGTCATGTTTTATTTAACCATAAATATTATTTTTGAGCTTAAATATAAAATAGTGATTATAAAATTTATAGTTTTCTCAAATTCACTCAATTTAAGCGATATTTGGGCTTCTCTGGTGGCTAAGAATAAAGAATCTGCCTGCCAAGCAGTAGATGTGAGTATCATCTCTAGGTCAGGAAGATGCCCTAGAGAAGGAAATGGCAACCCACTCCAGTATTCTTTCCTGGGAAACCCCATGGACAGAAGAGCCTGGTGGGCTACAGTCCATGGAGCTGTAAAAGAGTTGGAGTCAATTTAGCAACTAAAAAACAAAAGCAACAGTGATGTTGGGACCTAAAAGTTATCAGGGCATGGTTTGAAGTGATCTTCTGTTTGTGTAAAAATAAAACTCTTATCTGTCTCTTAGCTAATGATATACTATAGATTCTTTAATGTCAGCCATACAGGTGAATTTTGGGGAAGTAGTTATATTCCACTGTTCATCAGACTGAATTCATATGTATCTCCTCCTTCTGTCCAGGTCTCCTTTACTAGAAAATAAATAATGTAGAGTCCAAACTGGCATAGGAGATAAGAATAACTTCAGTATGGTTTCTAGCTAAAAGTTGACCTTATTTAAGTATTTCCTTTTTCACATGTAAGAACCTGTGAAAGGAATGCATGCGTGCTTAGTCACTCAGTCATGTCTGATTCTTTGTACCCCATGGACTGTAACCCTTCAGGTTCCTCTGTCCATAGGATTCTCCAGGAAGGAATACTAGAGTGGGTTGCCATTTCCTGCTCCACATGAAAGGAAAAATAAATAGTATTAACCCAAAGCCTAGCAAAGTCAAAATGCACAAAAGCATCTTCTAGTACCATTTTTTTGTGTTTTTTAAAAGATTTTTGTTCACAATGCTTTTAAATGAAGCATTACGCTCTCCTTTTGTGAAATTAGGGTTCTGGGGGAGACCAGCAAATGAAACTAAACCAAGTCCCTACACTTGGCTAAATTATAATTAACTTTCTATGTATAGATTGTTCCTCCTTTTAATAATCATTTTCTAAAATGTAATTTGATTTTCAAACCTTCCTTAATCCATGATATTCACTGTCACTTCATTATAGCACATTTAGTGCTATTATGCCTGGTCTATTGCTAATATCTCTATGAATGTCAAAGCATCTGTGATGTTAGAGAAATGGGAAGCATAAAATGGAATGAGATATATAAGAGTCAATTAAAATAAGATTTAAAGTGAAAATATTTGAAAGAATGTTTAGAGACTATACACATCAAGGTTCCATTTTAAATATTTTATATAATCAACTTGAAATTGTAAGGAGAAATATCTGTATAATTCACCTATAAGAAAGTACTGATTGATTTTAATCATAACCAAATAATTTGTAACAAAATTGTTTGCCAACAGAATTGAGATTTGGAGCTTTTGTGTTCTCATAACATTCTCAAAATAACCCCTAAAATTTAATACCTTCACTAATTTAACCAAAAAAAATCAGTACAGTGCTTCTTGATAGTTTATAGAAAATAAAGGTTAGAATCAAGGAGGAACTGTTCCCACTGTCAGGAAAATGGCTCGACTCATAAACCATAAATGTCATACTACATATAAATTTTAAAAATATATCATACTGGTTCATCTCAGCTTTTTAAAATCACAGTATATAAAGTACAGAACAAAGAGGCGTCATTTACTCTGAAGTTGCAGAGAATATCTGGTGCAGATTGGAGAATACCTGATGCACTATTATATAGTTAAAGGTGTGCTTTTGAGAGATTGAAGCAGCATTTTAAGTGTGTGCTCTTGCCCATTGGCTGCTGCTGCTGCTACTGCTGCTAAGTCACTTCAGTCTTGTTCGACTCTGTGCGACCCCATAGATGGCAGCCCACCAGGCTTCCCCATCCCTTGGATTCTCCAGGCAAGAACACTGGAGTGGGTTGCCATTTCCTTCTCCAATGCATGAAAGTGAAAAGTGAAAGTGAAGTTGCTCAGTCGTGTCTGACCCTCAGCGACCCCATGGACTGCAGCCCACCAGGCTCCTCTGTCCATGGGATTTTCCAGGCAAGAGTACTGGAGTGGGGTGCCATTGCCTTCTCTATTGGCTGCTATGGATGCCAAATGGATACATATTCATGCACTGTTTCAAATGCTTGAGTAGCCATTCTGACTCATCAGTCCTTCAGCCATTTTAGAATAGTCTGTGTGCATGTATATGAGAGAGAGAGAGAATTTAGAATAATTTTTAATAATTTTGTATTTTTTTCTGTTGTTCAAAACATGTAAAATAGTTTCATTAAGTCAAAACATTCTGACATATATTTTGAATCCTGCCCAGTTGTGAAAAATGAAGATAAAGAATATAGTCCAGAGTAACAGATTCCTCACAGGTATTGAAATGAAATAATAGTATCATATTCTCTCAATGGCCTCTGAGATACTGTATTTTATGATTATATATCAGAAATAAAGAAGCATAATAGCAAAGGATGGGAAAACAGAAGTCAACTAGCTGATGAAATAAGTGGCTGATTTGTCTCTTCCCCATAAGCACAACTTAAATCTAGAAATAAATCGTACTCCTTTATGCCTAATGTGAATACATGTGTAAACCAGTCTATCACCAAGACAGGTTCAGAACAAATTAATGTCATAATAAAAGTAGTCAGGTACCACACAACTTATTTTTTTTAATTTATTTTTCAGGGAAATTATGCATATTTTTGTAATCATCATGCTTCAGTGTATCAGTCTTTTCTTGAAATATTATCAAATGGCAAAAATAACTAAGTAAAATCATTATTCTTATTGGAAAATTAACAGCTTCAAAAGAAAACTAGGGTATTCAGTATTACTAAAAATTTTAATTTTTGGAGTAATTTTTATTATCTGTCTCATCAAAATATTAGTTTTGATGCATAGAAAATATTACTATAAATGTTAATAATCTCAAACCCAAATTATTAGGATACTAAAA
>SJYQ01002600.1:253406-271418 GCA_006410935.1 Redunca redunca | reverse complement strand
GCATTGAATTTGTAGATTGCTTTGGGTAGTATACTCATTTTCACAATATTAATTCTTCCGATCCATGAACATGGAATATTTCTCCATCTATTAGTGTCCTCTTTGCTTTCTTTCATCAGTGTTTTATAGTTTTCTATATATAGGTCTTTAGTTTCCTTAGGTAGATATATTCCTAGGTATTTTATTCTATTCGTTGCAATTCTAATTCTGACATCAATGTCTTGGTAGAACGACGATCAACACCCACTGGCCTGCTAATGTTTCACCCGTTGTCGACCGCGGCTCGCTTAACGGGACCTTGCTAAGGCCTTTGTCCGTCATTGTCCGGATGAGGTGAGGTCTTGTCCAACTGGGACAGAGCGGTCACCTCAGGTCGCGGATCTGCGTGGCCCCAAGGCCTACGGGTGGACGAGCTGGCGTCCACAATCTTTCCCGGGCCTCTGAGGCTCTAACGGCCCTCCACGGAGTTAGAGCGGCCACCGTTCTTCTAGTCCTGCCACCCCCGATGCCCAAAGGCACCACGTTTTCGTTTTCGCTGGGCAGGTGGAGGCTTCGCCTAAACCCAAGCCCTGAAGCTCTGGGTGAAGAAACAGGTCAGCAGGATCCTGGCTTGGAGGGGCCGCCGCCGTTAGGTCACCGCGGTGGGGGTTGGGGGAGAGGTTCTGGGCTGCTTCCAGGCTTGGGCCCTGCCAACCGCCGGCCTTGGCGACCGCTCTGCAAAACACACCTGAGAATGTCCCCGGGGCCCCCCAGTTCACCTACCGACCAGAGGCCAAAGGGCTTAGAGGACCCCAGGGTAGAAGGCCACGATCCGCTCGCTTCTAGCCCTGCTCTCTGCCGGAACCTAAATTTATATTTAAAAAAATGCCTATTTAGGTCTTCAAAGCAGTATTAGAAAATCACAAAAATTTTTATTCACAATGTCTTTTTGTGAATAATTCAAAGGCTTTATAGCCATTTGCTATAGAATAACAAGATGGAAATATTTCTTGTATCCAATAAATCTACATATGTAATATAATTAAGAATCTAGCCTATTGTTTCGCTTGCATTCTAGTACATATATATATGCATATCAGTACATATACATTATATATATATACATATATATATATATATGCAATCAGTCATACTGATTAAATAATGAGAATCCTAAATGCTTTGCTTAAATAATTCTATCTTATGAGATATTTTACCCCATAAGCTCTGCTGGGAGACTCCTAAAAGTAAGCCATTACTTATCTAATCTGTGATATAACATGAGAAAGGAAGTAAAATATATATCCTTGTATCCTTTTTTATGTATAGCTGAGTCCCTTCAATATTCACCTGAAACTATCACAACATTGTTAATCAACTATACCCCAATACAAAGTTTTTTAAAGAAAAAAAAATTCAGGAATTTTACATTGTTCATGTGGTGTTTTATAATATAAAGCAAGTTATTTTTAGAGTAAGCTTGACCGACTAAACAAAAGCAATGCATAATGAAATACAGCAGAATTTGGGAGCTACTACAAACAATACCATTATAGAATCTCATCTGTCACATACTTTAAATGTTACAGATTGCTTTCACATAAAATATCAATTTATCCTTGTAATTGTACATTAAAACTTGTTTCAAATACCTTACTTCCATCCTCACTTTCATTTTATAGATAGAAAACTGAGGTTCTCAATAATAATTGGCTTACTCAAGAGGCTTCAAGTAGTAATATAAGGGCTTTGAATTCTAAATCATATATACTATCATGTCGCTCTGTCAAAAAAATAAATAAGTACCCCTCCACCTAATTGTTTTGTTGATACTAGAATCTTACCTTTGTTTCCTTCCTCTAGGGTTTTTAAATATTCCTCACTTATTAATTCTGAATTTAGTTTATTACATAAATTATACTCAAACTTCATGCAGAAATTGTTTCCAGTTAACTTGAAGTATAATGTTATTAAGTTATTAGTCATTTAAACCTTTGTATGAATCAGATTATCCCTGAAGAAAAGGATTTGAAAGAAATCACTGGAAGTGGAGGTATCCAGAAACTGTGAATACTATGTAAGTAGTTAAGAATGATGTTGAAAAAGGGACACAGGATGTAGACAAATAGTTTACCTCACTTCTGCTCCCCTCCCTAACCCCAGCTGTGACAAAGTAGTTAGAATGAAAGAACAGTCTGGATACCAGATTCTTGAAGCTTCTCTCTGGCTTCATTGATTCATTTTTCACAATATCCTTTCATTATTTGAATTTAAATATTTTAGTTTAGATTCCTTGGTAGCTTAGCTGATAAATAATCTGCCTGCAATGCAGGAGACCCCAGTTTGATTCCTGGGTCGGGAAGATCCCCTGGAGAAGGGATAGACTACCCACTGCAGTATTCTTGGGCTTCCCTGGTGACTCAGACAGTAAAGAAATCAGCTTGTGATGCTGGAGACCTGGGTTGGATCTCTGGGTTTGGAAGATCCCCTGGAGGAGGACATGGCAACCCGCTCTAGCTCTTGCCTGGAGAATTCCCAAGGACAGAGGGGCCTGGCGGCAGGCTACAGTCCACAGGGTTGCAAAGAGTCAGACACAGCTGAGCGAATAAGTACATACACATATACCCAGATTAGAAACTGTGTATTCAAGATGTTATTCAAATGTGATTTTTAGATTACTAGCCATTTTGTATTAGCTTTGGCTATATTTTCCTCCAGAAACATGCAACATTTAAGGTAGACCAAATATCACTTAGGGCTTCCCTGGTGGCTCAGACAGTAAAGGATCTGCCTGCAATACAGGAGACCTGGATTCAACCCCTGGGTTGGGAAGATCCCCTGGAGGAGGGCATGGCAACTCATTCCAGTATTCTTGCCTGGAGAATCCCTATGGACAGAGGAGCCTGGTGGGCCACAGTCATGGGGTCGCAAAGAGACACAACTGAGCAACTAAACCACAGTACAGCAAATATCACTTAAGAAAATTCAGGGGGCATGTATGGAACAGTAACATGATAAATAACAACATTTGCCTTTTATGCTTGACATAATACTATATAAAAGTCCTTCAAAGAATTTACAACATCAAAATAATATAACAGGTATGTATGGAAATACAGAGTATGCAGAGTGGTTTGAGATTTATGATGAAATAGTATTCGTTTTTATATACCATCTGATTTTCTGAAATGGAAGTATAGAGTATAAATAGTGAGACATAGCAGGAAATGAATTCTGGTATGGAAAGTTATGGTCAGGATATCATTACCTACAAGTCTGATACGATTTTTAAAAGCATGGAATTTCAAAAATACATTCTTTCACTGTGTAAATAGTTGAGCCTTGGAGATAAGAGATTTATTTAATAACAGCAATTTTTCAAATAACCAACCTTTTTTTTTTTGTACTTAAGATGAGTTCATGGGTTTTAGACACTAGCTAGTGTATAAAGAAAATCTAAGGCTATTTTTTCTCTCTTTGAAAAGCTGCTTTATCAAAGCAAATCATTTTCTTTATGAACTCAGAGTAGCCTCGAAAAGTCTGCTAACAAAGAGAAAACAGATGGGACACCAGCTTTAAAGTTAGTCATCCTTAAAAGGGCATAAAATTGATTTTTAAATAGGAAAAAAATCAACAAAGCACAAAGTATAATGAGAGTGAGATGAAACATAAAAATGGCTATGATCTACAAAAATTACTGTCAACTATTTTCATTTTATTAATGTCAATTTTGTCATTCTACTAATTTCAACTATTATAACCTCTTGCCTATTGAAAATGTGAATATTTTCATTTTGATTCAATAATAATAGTTGAAGAAGCAGTAGAGACTATAAAGTTAATGTGATTTAGTCCCTTGATTTTAAAGGGGAACTATGGGTAGAGCTGATAAGTGATTCACTCAAGATTATAAAAATTTGTTAGTGGCAGTCAACAACCAATTTCAGATTTCCCAAAGCATTGTTCAATATTACCATGCAGAGCCATCAAATTTAATTTTAATGCATAGCTATAAGATATGCATTTGATGTAATAAAAACAAGGTCAAATTGATTTACATTCAAATATTTATATGTTCCAGTCATTATGCTATATTTCAGCATATGAAATATATGAACTGTGATACATAGATATAGTTATACACTCATGAACTCTGGATATATAGATGTATATCAATTAAGTTCTGGAATAAAAAAATAAATAGAAAAAAGAATAGTACAAGGAAAGGTATTCTGTGCTAAATTAGGGGAAATGAAGGTCAAGCAGTAACCATCTGATGAGGCATGCATGCTGTCACTTCAGTTGTGTCTGACTCTGTGCCACTCTATGGACTGTAGCCCACCAAACTCCTCTGTCCTTGGGATTCTCCATGCAAGACTGGAGTGGGTTGCCATGCCCTCCTCCAGGGGATCTTCTTGACCCAGGGATCGAACCCATGTCTCTTATGTCTCCTAAATAAGAAGGCGGGTTCTTTACCACTGAGCCACCAGAGAAGCCCTACCATGTGATGACAGAGAATACATATGTATACAATGATCTCTGTAAGCTGTGTTCTGCCACAATAGATTTTGGTTAAAAGAGGAGACATAAGTAACCAGATGTTGGTTTAGGGTAGATCCATCTGTATTCCTCAGATTGAAGTCATCCAGAGGTAGAAAGAATAACTCCTGGCTACAGAGCTGATGTTCTGCATTTCAATAGAAGCTATTTTGGAAGGTCCTAATGTTAAAATTGTAAGGCTGAGGTGAATCCACA
The DNA here is from genome assembly GCA_006410935.1 of Redunca redunca. Lineage (NCBI taxonomy): Eukaryota > Metazoa > Chordata > Mammalia > Artiodactyla > Bovidae > Redunca > Redunca redunca. The sequence continues at coordinate 266,684 of SJYQ01002600.1, read as the reverse complement.
TCTTGACCACAGGAATGGTGGTTTAGGTGGTTGAGGAATGAGATAGACTGGCAAATAGTATCATATTGCTGCCACTCACTGGCAGCAAGTGAGTTCTCCACTACTCCAAACAATTCCCCACAGTCACTACACAGAGGCCTCAGAAATATTGTAGTCTACAACTGGTTCTAAAATAAGAATGCATCTTCCATACCAGCATTGTTAATATTTCTCATTCTCTTTCTTTCTTCCTTCATTATTTTTCATTTTTTAATCTATTCACTCTTATGCAGAAACCACATTTAATAAAATACAACAGGAGATTTGAAGAAATCAGAGATACAGTGCTATGCTTAGGTACTTGCTTTTGCTTAAGGGACTAATAATTAAAAGGTAAAATTCAGTGACATTAAACAATACTAAGAACACGTCTCAAGTCAAGAAGAGATGTAGTTAAAAATAAATATTGAAACAGTACAATTTCTTAGACTTAAACAGGTTTCCAAAGAATTGTTTACTTTGGTTGCTTCAATTTCATACTTCTCCCTAACTCATCAACACATTGCAGTTGGGTTGTTGTTCCTCCTAAAGACCCCTAATTTGTTAACTTAAATGGATACTTATCAGTTCACTTTTTTTTTTTTTTTTGGTATTAAGAACCATTCAGTGGGCTAACCACTTTCATCTTGAATTCCATCATCTTTTGCTCTTTGTGACACTTCATTGTCTTCGTGGTTCTCCTGCTTCTCTGGTCTTACTCAGTCTCAGCAGAACGCATTTCTAACTAAACACTTGGGTTTCACAGCCTGGTGCAGAATCATTTCACTCTCCCTAGGCTATCTCTTCCAGTCCCATTACTTCACTCAAAATCTGTATATGAACAACCCTTAAACTGCAATATAAACTTCTTTTCAAAGTTTCATTCATACATCTACCTCCAACATTATATGACAGGTATCTCAATTGTATTTTTTTTTCTTAACTTAAAGAAAATTCATTAAATTCTTACGAGTTTAGCATATTTGCATCATTCTGGTTTTCAACTGTTTTTTAAGAATTTCAGTAATATTTATTAAACAAATGAATGGAGACCACACAGAAAATCTGAAACTGTCCTGTATACTTTCCTCTTCCTCACTATCATTCGGTCCATCGCTATCTCACAGTGGTTCTACCATCATTCTGCTCACTTCTCTCCACCTCCATCCTTCTAGTTCAAGATACCATTACCTCCTGCCACAGTTACTTGCATTCACTCTTCCAATACTTTCATGCATATACTAGAGAAAAGGTATAGAATTTTTTAGTGCAAATCTAATCATGTCATTGGCTTTCTTATTTTCTTTAAATATCTTTCTACTAAATTTCAAGACGATATAAATTTTTAATAATCTACATGACCTTGAATTATCTAGCCCTAGTGCCTCTCTAATTTCTTCCTGAGACAAATTTTCCCCTCATTATTTGAGTTTCTTTCTGGTGAAAATCTCTCCCCTTCCTCAGGTCCTTCACTCTTATCCTCTGCCCACAAGGTTTTGCCCTTCATTTTTTAAAAAAATATTTTTCTACAATAATTTTTTAAGGTTGATTTGCAACATTTCAGGTGTAGTTCAGATTATTAATATATACACATATTCCAGATTTTTTTCCATTAAAGGCTTTTAAAAGATATTTAATATAGTTCCTTGTTCTATATAGTAGGTTCCTTCTAAAAAAATCTATTTTATATATAGTAGTTGTTGTTTAGTTGCTAAGTCATGTCCTACTCTTTTGCAATCCCATCAACTATAGCCTGCCATGATCCTCTGTCCATGGGATTTCCCAGACAAGAATACTGGAATGAGTTTCCATTTCCTACTGCAGGGGATCTTTCTGACCCAGGAAACATGTCTCCTGCATTGGCAGGTGGATTCTTTACCAATGGGCCACCAGGGAAGCCTAGTCATACATAGCAGTTTATAACTGTTAATCCCAAATTCCTGTTTGCCCTTTATTTTTGCCTGATAGCTATAATTCAGTCTAAGACATTCACATCTGATGATTTAAAACAAGTTACAGTATTTTCATAATCTCAATGCAAACATACACTATAATATTTATAGCAGTTGTCCACATGTATTCACATATATATTGTACATTTGTTTAATGCTTGTCACCCATTTAAACTATAAGCTCTGTGGAAGCAAGGACCAGTTCAAATTGTTCATAGCTGTTTTCCCAGCACCTAGTCTAGTCCCTGAAGTAAGTGTTTGATAAGTACTTACTGAGGACAGGTGGAAAAAGAAAGATTGACGGAAATGGGAAAAAGAGAAATAATGGAGATATGTTCTCNATTTTTCTACAATAATTTTTTAAGGTTGATTTGCAACATTTCAGGTGTAGTTCAGATTATTAATATATACACATATTCCAGATTTTTTTTCCATTAAAGGCTTTTAAAAGATATTTAATATAGTTCCTTGTTCTATATAGTAGGTTCCTTCTAAAAAAATCTATTTTATATATAGTAGTTGTTGTTTAGTTGCTAAGTCATGTCCTACTCTTTTGCAATCCCATCAACTATAGCCTGCCATGATCCTCTGTCCATGGGATTTCCCAGACAAGAATACTGGAATGAGTTTCCATTCTTATGTAAAAACATACCTATTTTGGTTTTCATCAATAATATGAACAAATGATGAAACACTTTTTAGTAAATATTGTGTCTATAATTTTCCATAGTTTATTTTCATCTTGGAAAGTTTATTGGCAGAAAAGTTATGTAGTGCATAGCATTAGGGTGTTTTTTACATGTTCTCAGAGCTCTGTCAATATAAAATAAACTCCTCCAGATACTATTTATATTACCTTACTGAAGTTGATTTCCTTGTACCCATCTAAGTGGATTTGAGATATCATGCCTCTTCAAAGACATTTCTAATACATCTGGAGTCCAAAGAGCCTTACGTTTTTCCTTTTGAAATGTATTTTTTTCTCTGACTTAACTGACTAGCATAGAGATGAGTAATAGAGGATTGTATTTTCAGCCCTGTTACTGCAATTCCATAGATGAAAGGGAAACATGGAAACTCTAATGCTGGCACTGAGTATGTATGGGTTGAATGTGTATTTGTTGAATGAAGAATGGATAAAGAGGACATTAGTTTTCCCAGTACCTACTGTTTTGTAGTGATTTTGCTTCACTACACAATAGCTCAGACAATCTTAAACAAACGTGACATTGCTAACAAAGCATGCTGTGAACGTTTCATAAGAAACAAAATTCTAGTATCCAGCATTCTGGCATCCAGAATGTTTCAGAATATATCCTATCAGATTCTTCCTTAGTCCTTTCCTCATCTGGCCCAGGCCATGACTTTTCCACAATCATATCTGAGAGCTGATGATTTGGACAGAGTTGTAGGCCTTCTTTTACATCTCTTCAGCTTATCTCACAAGAGATAACTATGGTCTATCACTCATAAACTTTAAACTATGTATATATTCTTATATAAAGCCATGCATAATTTTTGTACTACTTAATGTAACCCAGAAGAATAAGTCAAGAAATTGTGAAATAGCTATAGAAAAATCTTTCTTTCTTATTAAAAAAGGCCTTCTATTTATTGTCATTCAAATAGTATGTGTTGAGGACGTTCCATCACCTGACCCTGAATGAGTTACGCTAATGATGCTGGTTAGTCCTCAGTCATGTCCAACTTTTTGCAGCCCCAAGGACTGTAGCCCACCAGACTCCTCTGACCATGGAATTCTCCAGGCAAGAACACTTGAGCGGATTACCATGCCCTTCTCCAGGGGATCTTTCTGATCCAGGTATTGAACCTGGGTCTCCTGCATTGCAGGCCGATTCTTTACATTCTGAGCTACAAAATCTCACAATAAGGTACAGGGAACACAGAAATGAGTATTGCATGAACCTTTGTCTCAAGGCCCTATAGTCTAGTGGAGAAAGCAAGGAGTTGCCATTGGTTGGTTCTTTTCATTTCATAAATAATTTTATCTTTCCTGGAAAAACATCTATATTTCAGCAAGTTATTTAAGAGTGAATCATTGGAATTATCTCAGGAATAAACATGTTTCCTCTTTCCAAAACCCAAAAGACTCTATGAAAAAAAACCTCTTCGTGTCTTCGTACAAAGTAGACTGACAGATGTCCCAAATAATTGCAGCCCAGAAAATATACTACACAATATGCTATAGATATGATGTGATTAAGAATAAGTTCTGTTTTATCTCATTCAAAGGATTACTGCCAATAAAAAAAATAATGTTTAGAGGTATTTTCGAAGGCATCCAATTTTAGCTCAAGGGTATACCTAGCTTTAACTACAATTACCTGAATAAGTTAAACTATCTGCCCCAAAGTGGAAAGAAACATCCCTTCCAGGAAGGCAGCTCAGATATAACTGGTGCAAAAAGAGCCAAGAAAGTAGATATAGCTTATAGAATCTGGACAAGAAGGATTCACATAACATGAACAGTGCCATTCAAAGGAAGCAAAACCATTTCTATGTAACACAAAATTAGGGCCAAGGATTTTTTTTTTTTTTGCACAGTGAATTAGAAGGGAACAAAGACCATTCTGTATTAAAATTGATTTAAGGTTGTTATATAAAATAGTCCCTTTGAGTATATTTATGATTTTTAAATATGGGATAAGCATAAAAAGAGCAATGTATAAGATCAGACATTAGGTAGCAAAAGGATAGAGCACTTTAACAAGAAGGATCTGCAGAACTCATATTTAGAAAGAAAAGTCTTAGTGTAAAAGCTTACTCTCTTAGCCATAATTATCTATAACTATTTATAAATTCCTCAATAAAATTAGTAGTTTATTAGGGATTCTAAGTATTTATTAGTCACGGCTTCTATATATAGTTTGTGCTGTGCTTAGTCATTCAGTAGTGTCCAACTCTTTGGAAACTCATGGACTGTAGCCCGCCAGGCTCCTCTGTCCATGGGGATTCTCCAGGCAAGAATACTGAAGTGAGTTGCCATGCCCTCTTCCAGGGGATCTTCCCAACCCAGGTATTGAACCCAGGTCTCCTGTATTGCAGGCAGATTCTTTACCATCTTAGCCACCTTAGGCTTAAGTTAATGATGGTTTTCCCTAATGGCTCAGATGATAAAGAATACACCTGCAATGTAGCAGACCTGGGTTTGATCCCTGGGTTGGAAAGATCCACTGGATAAGGGAATGGCTACCCACTCCAGTATTCTTGCTTGGAGAAATCCATGGACAGAGGAGGCTGGCAGGCTATAGTCCATGGGTTCGCAAAGAGTCAAACTCAACTGAGAGACTAACACTTTCACTTTTAAGTTAACTATACTATGACAGATGGTATGAGTTAGTCATTTTCCAGCATTCCTCTTGCTATCTTTATGAATCACTGAGGAATTAATCTGTGATCCATTGTGTATAAAAATTACTTTATTATCAGTTAAAATAATTATTTCTGATATACACACACCGTAGATGCAATAGTTCTGATGCAGGGGTTTTGGAGTTGACTTGGAATTTTTAAATTAAAACATGCAATTTGCATTTCATATAATCTGAAAACAATCTTTTTAGCATACTCTGAGTGAAATGAGTCCCTAAGATAAACAAAACCATCAAGTTTTTATATATGTAATGACCCATAGTTAAATCTCTGATTCCTAAACCAAAGAAGTAGAACTGCTTATGAAATACTACCATAATCAAACTACATGCTACGTATCAATTAGAAACATCTCCTTGAATTTTGTATCATACAAATTAGTGCAGTTCTAAATTCCAGATACAGGTAGCTACAGTGACAGATATATGGCTATAGAAGACTCTACTTCAAGTGTACTTTCAATCAGGCAAAATAAAGAAAAAAAAGTTGATTACAAATCCTGCATTTATAAGAGAACTTCTTCAGAAATTGTCCATATAGAGGCTTGGATATGCAGAATCTCACTTAACAATTCAGTCAAGATTGTGATCTTTTTCCTTTCCCTTATAGACAGTGTTTCATACACAAACATATTCTAAGTCACTTCAGTCGTGTCCGACTCTGTGCGACTCCACAGATGCCAGCCCATCAGGCTCCCCCGTCCCTGGGATTCTCCAGGCAAGAACACTGGAATGGGTTGCCATTTCCTTCTCCAATGCATGAAAGTAGAAAGTAGAAAGTGAAAATGAAGTCACTCAGTCATGTCCAACTCTTCGAGACCACACGGACTGCAGCCTACCAGGCTCCTCCATCCATGGGATTTTCCAGGCAAGAGTACTGGAGTGGGGTGCCATTGCTTTCTCCACCAAAAAGAGCAAGACCACTAATTACTATCATGTAATACTCAAAATAAGAGTCTATTCAAAATATAACAAAGTAGAGAGGAATTCAAAGTATTTTCATTCTTGCTCCCAAATTAGATGTTATTCATGGGAAAACCTGGAGCTTCCCAGGTGGCACACTGGTGAAGAGTCCACCTGCCAAAGTAGGAGACTCAGGAGATGTGGGTTGATCCCTGGGTCAGGAAGATCCCTTGGGGTAGGAAATGCCAGCGCATTCCAGTATTCTTATCTGGAAAATTCCACGGACAGAGGAGCCTGGGGTCACAAAGAGTCGGACACAACTGAGCACACACACACATGGTGAAACTTACTGTACTCCTTCAGGTGTATGCACCAAGAACTGTTATTTCTATCTATCTGAGAATCATGTCAGGAAAGAAATAATGTAGGAACATATTAAGAGTCAGGTAAAAAAAATGATTTGATAAGTCAGTGTTTTTCAACTGCGACAATTTTGCTTCTTAGGGTTCATGTGTTATGTTCAGGGTGGAGACACTATTACTGTGTAGGGCATAGAGGTCAGCCCCTCACAAGAATTATCTAGTACAAAATGTCAACAGTGTCAAGATTGAGAAACCTTGCCACAGATTAAAACTGCAATTCCCTCCAATATTTTCTTGAATTAATCAAGGACTCAAGAACGAAACATCCTCCTGACTCTTGACAGTTGATATAACTATAGATCTAATTTACCAACTGAGGTTAAATCATCTCTTTGGTATACTCTATTTGTAACCATGTCAACTCCCCCTCACTTTGGTGCCTGTCAGCCTCCAGAATAGTCAATGGTACAACACAGGATGTCATTTAGTTGCAGTAAGGAATTGCTCTTTATTTTACTCTGTTAAGAACTCTTCCTTATTGATTTTTGGGCTGCACCTGAAGCATCACTAGTTTTGGGTTTTGTTTTTTGATTTTTCCCCCAACAACCTGAATCTGCTATTATTGATCAACTAATGCAGCCCCTCTGGCAAAATATGCTCCATCAAAGACATAGAGGAAGCCAAGCAAAAGTGCATATGTAGTCAAACACTGCCATGGGAAAGAGCCAGTGGCTGGTGGTTGCTTATCTAAAAGCACCAAAGATGAAACTGATTGAAAAGGAACAAGTAAAAAGAATGTGACATTCTATGTTTCCTTTTGTTATCTACTTATTCATAGTAATTAACCTCAAAATTATGTGGCTGCACGGGTTTACATAGCAACTTTCGATTAGCTTTCATACAATTGTCCAGGAGGTCTGTCCTTATCTGTGGAAAGTTTTCCTCTGAGTAACAAATAATTTTCAGTAATAAAGCATACAAGTTAAGAATCTGTGCTCTGACATATGCTTAGATGTATCCTATCTTGGTCACATAAAAGCTACATAAATTTGCAAATTCTTTACTATTACCAAACTTTGTTTTCCTTGTGTATTAAATGAGGATGTATGATTGTCAGAAAAGGATGATGATGTTTTTGATGAAAGTTATGAACAAATAGAAAAAAAGTATCTGTAGTGACAAGGATGTGAAAACTCAGTTGTCAAGGAGGCAACTGTTCAAAGTGAGAAACAGCAAAATGACTTACTAGAAGTTCAGGCTTCCTGGTCCCCAAGACCCATGAATGAGGTCCTAGAATCTTGACTTTGCCATTCTCACATGAGTCCCTTTTATATAGTCCCTTCGCCATTTGGAAGATTCAGGCTCTGTGCCTGTCGATTCACCAAGATCAAATCATTGATGCGAGATAACGTAAGAATCTTCCTGGGTTTCCACAGGTCAATTGTTTCATCACACTCAAGCATCACATTTTCCTTAGCACCATTTCCACAAATATAAAGAGATATTGTATAATAAAGTATCCTACTCTTAGAGACAATTAAAGAATCAAATGTGATTCTTACATGTAACATGCTTAGCACAATGCTTGACACATAATAAATATTAGGATGATGGTTACTATACATAAGAAAGTCATCATAGTAAATAAGAGTATGATGTCTACAACTAAAGTAAGATATCTAATATTTCAGCAAAATTAAATTTTCATAGGTATGTTAAATTCTATCACGAATAATGTATAGCTATGTCAAATCTAAAAGATTAAATATGCAGCATCATAAGGGAAATCATTGAATTTTTCTTCACCTTGCTCTGCAGAAACTGGTAGTAAATCACTGCTATCCTCAAGCTGCTAACTGTCTTCTTGTATTAAGAAACATTTCCCATTATTCTGAACGTGTAAATATAGCCAGAAAATTTGGCCAAAGTTATTACTTCTATCCCTCATCACTGTGTCAGTGTGAAGTTTAGAACCCTTCACACTACTTTGAAGCTAAGGTAAAGTGTCATTTCTCTATTAAAGTGGAAATAATTTTAAGAAATTTGATTTTTATTGTCAGATATTATGAGTTAAGATTCAAGTTATAATTTACAAAGAAAAAGTAAAAGCAACTTTTGAAACTCAGCTTGTCATGACCATGAAACCACTTGCAATAGGTAAGACTATAGTGCATGCTATATCCCCTCATCTTCTATACTTGTTATATAAGCCACTGAAGAATAGGCATTTCAATTTTTCTACCATTTAGTAGGATTATTTAGGGATTAGATATGTTAGTCACTCAGTTGTGTCCAACTCTTTGTGACCCCATTGACTATAGCCCACCAGGCTCCTCTGCCCATGGAATTCTCTAGGCAAGAACAGTGGAGTAGGTTGCTAAGCCCTCCGAGGGATCTTCCCAACAGATTCTTTACCACTGAGCCATCAGGGAGGCCCAGGCTTTAGGTATAGGTATAGAAATTATTTCACTTCTTCTGATGCATTTACTAGCCTTATTGTGCAGCACAGTGTACTGAACACTTCTTTCCAGAAGCCACATGGTCTATTCTAACACATTCTTTAAGAAATCCTTTACCATGAAAATATGCCCTCTTTTTCCACTTAATATTTATTCATAATGTTGCAGTTAAATTTTGCTTGTTGCATATGTTTTCACCTTATATTTACTATTTCATATCATGGGTTATCTAAGGGAAAGGATGATACTTCTTTTAAAAAAAAAAAAAAGTATGTATTCCAAACCACTAGTAGAAAGCTATAAATCAGAAGAAACGATCAGGAAAGAAAAGGATGATGCAATGAAGAAAGTGGGTATTAAGGTGGGTAAGCAGGCTATAGGAAACATTGTAGACATATCTTTATGGCTCAGTTTTTAACCATGAAACACTTATTCAAATCATATAGATAGATACACATATAGATGAATGGATAAACAGATACATATATATACATATATATTGTCACTACCAATGAGTATTTCTGTATACCTAATTCATTATCATTGCAAACACGTAGCCAAATATCTTCATCTCATCTTCAGGTATCTGTTAACCTACATAATTACTGCCAGCTTCAGAATAATTTTTGTTATCACAATGTAGGGGGCAGTGGGAGTGAGCAAAGACATTCTGTAGAGAATATGAAGACATTAAAAGTATTCTCCACGATTATGGGAAATAATATTCCATGATATTTTAACTACATTTTAGCCATCAGGATACAGAGTTTCTCATCAAACTTAAGCTATATTATGACTCAGTTGATTGATTTTAACATTAGTTTATATGTCAACCTAAGAAGCAGTTGTCTAATTCCTATCAGTTTTCTAAACTTCAGTGGGGTCAAAAAATCACCCAGGAAGCAAGTTAAAATGATACACTTGCACCTTCAGATAATTTGAATCATTAACTCTGCTGTAATGGAATCTAGATTCTACATTTTTAACAGTATGCAGCAAGCTGATGCATTTATTATGTAAATATGTTTAGGATTTATTATAGTTAATATATTCTAAAAAATATCCTACTGAAACTAACAATACATGTGAAGAACTGGGAAGGCCTTGAGATTTTACTCTTTACAAGCTGACAGACTGACCACCATATTTTCATGGATGTTGTCAGAGACATTTGAATCCAGAGTGAAAATTCAAGGACTTGGTAGGTAGACTCTTTAAAAGAAAAAAAAAAAATTAAGACCTGAGGTAAATAACAGATTTATATGGATTTTCATGTTTTTCCAAGTCTCTTAAGGTGTATTAAAGAAGCTAGCCAGTAAAGTTATCTGAAAAGTTCCAATTCAAATAGAAAAATTATGACTCTTCTTAGCAGAGGATTCATATATGTTGACCTTTAACTATATTTACTGGTTTTAAGATGGTAGTTATTTAAATTCAAATACATTCTAAAAGATCTATACTTTTTACTCTCATCCCCCAAATTTTATGTTTTTGATGTTATATTTAACATCTTCATGTTTATCCATTTTATCCATTTATCCATTCACTGTTTATTATACTAGCTTTTACTATTTTCTTATCTTTAGTCTTTGTACTGGTTTATTTAAATAGTTGATCCTCTGTCCTTACTAGATATTTGCCTTTCCCAGTGAGAGTTTACCTTTTCTTCAGATTCTTACTTTTCATCTAGAGAAGACATTTGAAAACATTTCTTTTACAGTAGGTTTGGTATTGATGAGCTCTTTTAATTTTTGCTTGCCTGAAAAGTTCTTTATTTCCTCTTCAATTCTAAATGATAATATTTCTGGGTAGATATCCTAGGTTGCAAGGTTTTCCCTTTCAGGACTTTGCATATATCATGGCATCTCTATGGCCTGCAAAGTTTCTGCAAAGAAATCAGCTTATAGCTTTAAGGGGATTCCACTGTGCATGACTTTGCTTTTCTCTTTCTGCCTTTAAAAGCCTCTCTTTGTCTTTGACTCCTTTGCCATTTTAACTATGATATGTCTTGGTGTGGGTCTTCATAGGTGTATCCTCGTTGGGACCCTCTGTGCTTCCTGTACCTGGATATGTCTCCTCCTTCAGGTTTGGGAAATTTTCAGCCATAATTTCCTCAAATATATTTTTAATCTCCTTCTTTCTCTCTTTTCCTCCTTGGACCCCTAAAATGTGAATGGTGGTATGCTTAATGTTATTAGTTGCTTTAATTTATTAAAATTCTTTTTTTTCTTTTTTTTCTTTAAGGATCACACGTAATTTGCCAAGTTAGCTTTACCATGACAAATGTGAATGAATGTGAAGTTGCTCAGTCGTGTCCGATTCTTTGCGACCCCATGAACACCAGGCTTCTCCATCCATGGGATTTTCTAGGCAAGAGTACTGGAGTGGGTTGCCATTTCCTTCGACAGGGAATCTTCCCAACCCAGGGATCGAACCCAGGTCTCCCGCATTATAGACAGACGCTTTACCGTCTTAGCCACCAGGGAAGTCCTTTTTTTACCATGACAGGAACATATTAAATATATTGAACAGAAACACTTACATAGATGATTCCATTTCCATTATTCTATCTTCTGGGTCACATGCATTCTACTATATATCATTTATGGATTCTTCATTTCTGATTGGGTCTTTATCTATATTTTCTAGTTCCTTGTAAATGTTCATTGTTTATATTAACACTTTCCCCTAATTGAATTAATATTTTCATTACCAAGGCACTGAATTCTTTATCTTGTAAACTGTTTATTTTTCTTTTTTTATTTTTCAAGGGTTTTTTCTTGCTCCTTCAAGTGAGAGTAGTTTCTCTGCCTTTTCATTTTGCTTAACTTTCTTTGCCACTGTGAATTTAGGTGAAACCGTTGCCCACTGCAGTCTTGATAATACACACCCTCACTCAATTTCTTTCTCACATTCAGTCTATGGGTCTACATTGGTCTAGAATTCTCAACCCTGAGATATGGGTGCTTGCTATAATTACTAGGGAACAAAAACTCATTGTCTTGCTCCAGTAGTTCTGACTTTATCAACTGCATGGCAAAAATCATCTTCTCAGTTGCAAGCATCACACTACTCAAAGTCATCATTAATTTCTCATTCCTTATCCAACATATATATTCAGTTATATATTCTTAACACTTCCATCTCCTTGGCCTTTTCCACTATTCAGACCATGATCACTGACAACTGTAAGTGGAGACTACCTGTTCCTCTGTCTTGTCCTTGCTGACCTTGATCTGCTCCATTATCCACAGCACAGCCTAAATGACTTTTGGAAGAGAATTTTAATTATGTCATTCTCTTGAAAGCTACAGTGTCTCCCTCTGATCTCAAATTAAAGCTCAAACTTCTTAAATCATTTTAACATCCTTCAATACCTTTCTTGCCACCTTTGTCATTCCTAGGGTTTTAGTATGCTACATTCCAGTCATGTGGATATCTTTTATGTCCTAGGCCACAGCATGTTTTCCCATCTCTGTTTCCCTGCTAGAGACTTTCTTTACTCTGTCCTCACTTCGCTAAGTCTACTTACCCTTCAAGTTGCAGGATAAACATCAGTACTTCCAAGAAACCTTCCCTATCCCCACAATCCAGATTAAGTGCCTGTACAAGAGCTCTGATGGCAGTCAAAAAATAAACATAATAATCATCTCACTATGTTGCAATTTTCTGCCTATTTCTTATATCCAACCATATAAGATAAACCAAGAGAAAAGTAGTAATTTTACTAGTGTACAGTTATATTCTCACTGTCTAGCACATGGCTGATATAACATAAAGACTTTGTCAACATGTAATGAATGAAATATGTTAGTGCATTATGCCAGGAATATTATAGTGAAGAGATTAAAGTTGATTGTTGAATAACACCAGTTTGAACCAGAAAGGTCCACTTCTATACAGACTTTTTTTCAACAAAAACCGTGGAAATATTTTGCCATTTAGATAATTTGAAGATAAACCATATAACCTAGGAATATCAAAATATTTAAGAAAAAGTTTTGTGATGAGTGCATAATAGATATTAATCTGTGGTTTCATAAGCATAAGGTGAGGGATACTTAATATGAAATGAATAAGCTATTAGTTTTGAGACTTTTCTAAGAATTACATTATCATAAAGTATGCTGTTCTCTCTAATATTGTAAAAACTGCCTATCCAGTATATCTTTTCAGGCATTTTATTTTTTTT
>SJYQ01002600.1:224745-238490 GCA_006410935.1 Redunca redunca | reverse complement strand
TAATGTTAGTGTTTTATAGCTGAATTAGATTATTCATTGTCTTTTTCTCTAGCCAGTATACAAGACTCTAATACAACTAGTTTAAGTTTTTTAGTGATAGGGTTTTTGTCTATCTTATAATGGGAGAAACAGACTGTACAATAACTTGACAATAACATTAATGCTTTTGAAACTTCATCATCTCATCTTTTAATAGTTTGGAAAACTTCAATAATGTAAATCACAGATTAAAGAAATTTCTGAAAGTAATAGTTCTCAAATTATTATATCTAAATAAGCAATGATAGAAAAGAGTGAAGCATTCAGGTAGAGAGGGTTGGGAAACAATCAGAAACTATCACAAAATTCCTTTGAAATAATTTGAAAATACTACATAATTTTCACTTATTCAGTAATATACTAATGTGTAATTTGTTGTAAATATAAATTTCCCTTAAATTTAAAAATGTGATAATTCAGGATGACATACATATTTCAAAGGCATGCTCATTTTCTTGATATCACCCCAAATAAAGACCTTATTAATCAGTTAGTTACTGATTATCTATTTCTACCCATAAGAATACAAAGCTTGATCAACACAGGGGCAGTATCTTTCTTGTTCTTTTCTGTATTCCAAGGGCTTAGAATTACACCCGGTATATTATATACATTTGAATATATTCATTGAATTAAATAAGTCAAGGTAGATGAAATGGACCAATTCCTGTAAAAACAGTCTATTTCTTCTTGTGAGAATTGTGCAATATCAATAGACCTATATATCTATTAATGAACTTGATTTAATAATTAACAATCTTCCAAAAGAAAGAATACCAGACCCAGATAAATTCAGTGATAAATTCTACTAAACATTTAAAGAAATTATACCAGTTCTCTACAATATTTTTCAGAGGAGAGAAGCAGAAGACATACTTCCAAATTCATTTTATGAGGCCTGAATTACACAAATTCCAGCAATATATGAAAAGAATGGTACTCTATGACCAAATAGGATTTCTCCTAGGTATGTAAGCCTAGTTTGAAAATCAATCAATTAACCCCATCATATTATGCTACAGAATCTTGAATATATTAGTAGATACAGAGAAAACACTTGATAAACTACTATACCCACTCATGATTAAAAAAAAGAGACTCTCAGCATGCCAGGCAGATGAGAACATCCTCAATTTGATTTTAAGAATTGATTAAAAACTACAGTTAACATTATACTTAATGGTGAGAAAACCTGAAACTTTCTAAGGTTGGGAACTAGACAAGTATGTAAGCTTTCATTGTTGCTTTTCAATATAATACTGGAAGTTCAAGCTAATGCAGTGACATGAAACTGGGGGGAGGGAACAAATAAGATTGGAAAGTAAGAAATAAAACTGTCTTAGTTCACAGATTTTTTTTCATGTACATAGAAAATCCAAAATAATTGACAACAACCAAAAAAACATCTGAAACTAGTAAGTGATTACAGCAACATTGCAAGATACAGGGGTAATGTACAAATGTCAGCTGCTTTCCTATGTATCAGTAATGGACAAGAGGAATTTGAAATTAAGAGTACAATATCAATTATATTAGCATCCCAAAATGAAATTGTTAGTTACAAATCTAAAAAGAAAAGTCCAAAATCTCTAAGGGAAAACAACAAAAAATACTTTGATGAAGAAATTAAAAACTAATCAAATAGAGAAATTTCATGTTCATGAATAGGAAGACTCAATATTGTCAAGATGTCAGTGTTTTTCAACCTGACCTATAGACTGCAGTCAAAATCTCAGCAAGTTATTTTATGGATATCAACAATTTGACCCTAAAGTTAATATGGAGAGGTAAAATACCCAGAATAACCAACTTAATACTGAATTCAAAGAACAAAGAGGAACAACACTAGCCAAATTCAAGACTTACTACAAAGCTACATTTATCAAGATAGTGTGGTATCAGCAAGAGAATATCCAATTAAACATAATGGGACAGAATAGATGGTCCAGAAGTAGACCCATATAAATGTAGTGAACTGATCTTTGACAAGGGGGCAAAGATAATACAATGAAGCAAAGATCGTCTTTTCAACAAATGGTGCTAGAACAAGTGGACATCAACATGCAAGAAGATCTTACATCCTTCATGTTAATTAACTGAAAATGAATCATAGACTTAAATGTAAAACACAAAACTATAAAACCTGCTAGAAGGTAACACAGGCAAATACCTAGATGACCTTGGGTAAAACCTATGAAAGAAACACTTGATAGACTGGACTTCATTAAAGTTAAAAACTTCTTTGCTACAAAAGTATAATGCCAAGTGAATGAGAAGGCAAGCCAAAGACTGGGAGAACATGCTTGCAAAAGACACATATGATAAAAGACTTACTGAAAATATACAAAACTTTACTGAAAATATATATCTCAACAAAAAGAAAGCAAAGATCCTATTAAAGAGTGAGCCAAAGATTTAACAGATACCTAATGAAAAAAGATATAGCAAGCAAATCTTTGAAAAGATATTTGACATCCTATGTCATTAGGGAATTGCAAATTAAAGTAAAATGAGGATACCACCACATACCTATTAGAACAGCAAAAATCCTAAAAATTCACACACCAAGTGCTGGCAAAGATGGAACAACAGGAACTCTTATTCTATTGGTAGAAATGCAAAATGGTATAGCCAATTTAGAACTTACTCATGTGATTTCTTAAAAAACTAAACATACTCCTACCATATAATCCAGAAACTATGGTCTTTGTACTTATCCAAATGAACTGAAAACTGTTCATGCAAAATGTCCATACAAAGTTCTGCACATGAATGTTTATAACAGCTCTTTTAATAATTGCCAAAACTTGCAAGCAACCAAGATATCCTTCAGTAAGTGAATGAATAAACTGTGTACATAAAAACAGTGAAATATTCAGTGCTGAAAAGAAACAAGCTTTCCAGGCAATGAAAAGACATGAAGAAAATTTAAATGCCTATGACTTAGTGAAAGAAGCTAATCTGTAAAGGTTACATACAATATGATTCAAACCAGATGGCATTCAAGAAAAGACAAATATTCAAGAAAACATTCAAGAAAAAAAAAAAAAGAACAAGAGCAGTGGTTAGAAGGCATTAAGTGTTGGGGAGGGATAAATAGGCAGAGTACCGACAATTTTAGGACAATTAAACTATTCTGTATGATATTATAATGGATACATTTTATTATCCATGAGTCAAAGCCCACAGAATGGAAAATACCAAGAGGGAACCTAATACAAATTAATGATTTGGTGAAAATGATATGTCAGCATATGTTCACTGACTGTGATACAGATGTTCATAAGTGGTGGAGGTTATACATGCATGAGAATGGGGATGTATAAGAATTCTTTGTGTTTTCCATACAATTTTACTGTGAACAGAAAACTGCTCTAAAAATAAATTTTATTTTAAAAAGTACCAAACACCTAGAAATTTTGAGTTTTTATTAAAGTAAAAACATAACTATTACTTATGTTCCATATCGGAAATAAAGGGAAAAAATGAGCCATTAGTAATTAATCATACCAAGTTAAAGTTTTTATAACATTAATTTGTAAATAGCCTCAAATAGTCAGGATTTTAATTAACAGCCAAAATGATTTAGTAAGCTGTGCATTAACCTAATCTCTAATAATAGAATGACTAATTTGATAAAGTAGGGGAAATGTTGTAGCAAGGAGAAGGTGATACAGAGATTTATAAGACAGAGATAACAGACAGACCAACACTTAAGACTGGTTTATACAATTTAGTAAGTATTTATCTGAGAAAAAAGAGCCAGATAATAGATGTGATTTTTCAATTTTGTCACAATTTTGTGATGACTCTGATTCATCCTCAAAACTTTTTGTATGTATTAATCTAGAAAGTCACTACCAGTATCATGGATGAGCAAATTTAGCAAGTATTTATGGATCCTCACTATATATAGGATGTTTGAGATAAATTTTATTGTGAATCCAGTGACAGAATATTTAAAAGCTCTCTTTTAAGAGTATATATGTGAGAAAACAATAACAAGAATATTGAAAATGTGTTAATTTTAGAATATTTGGTAATTGAAAAGGACACAAATATAAGTACCGGTCTTCCCTCGTGGCTCAAGAGGGTAAAGCATCTGCCTGCAATGCAGGAGACCTGGGTTCGATCCCTGGGTCAGGAAGACCCCCTGGAGAAGGAAATGGCAACCCACTCCAGTACTCTTGCCTGGAAAATCCCATGGACAGAGAAGCCTGGTAGACTATAGTCCATGGGATCACAAAGAGTCGGACACGACTGAGCTACTTCACTTTCACTAAGGAAAAAATAACATCTATACAATGAAAGATTTGTATTGAAATATTTCAGGGGAAAAAAACTTGATTTAGATAACAATCTGGAAATACAAACTATTATGGAACACAAATGAAAGAACTCAGTAAATAAGAAAAAGCACAGCACCCAAACTCAGAACTCTGAATGTCATGCAGACAAAAATATGAACCAGATAAAGAGTTTCAACTTAAAGAGTTGAAAATAATTTTCTTCTTAAATTTTCAGGAACAAACTGATTTAAGAGTAATATTTGTAAATGTGAAAAATTGACGCAGGCAGTCTAATTAAGAAGCACTTTTTTTCCCCCCAGTCATCTGAAAAGTTAAAAGAACACATACTCTCTCTCTTTCAATGACTCTAAGCCTAGAATTAAGACTCAAATTTATTTAGTTTGGACTATCTCTGAAGTTTATCTTCTATATATCTTATTCATTCCTCACAGATACAAATGCCATTTACATAGAAAGAATTTCCCTCAATAAAGAAAGCAATTTAAACACTTGCTTTAGACTATTATGCTTTGTACCTGATTAAACAGTAGTTATACCAATTACCATGGCCCACACAAACACCATTCAGCCACTTTAAGAACAGCTATTTTAAAATCTGATCAGCTTATCTGAATATAATAAATTCAGCTAGACATAATAGTACATGCATACCTTAGAGATACTGCAGGTGCAGTTTCAGACCACCAGAATAAAGCGAGTATCCCAAGAAATGAATCATACATGCTTTATTTTCTCTGTCCACATAAATATTATATTTAATATAATGTAACCTATTAAGTGTGTAATAGCATTGTGTTTGAAAAACAATGTATATACCTTAATTAAAAATACTTTGTTACTAAAAATGCTGACCATCATCTGAGCCTTTAGTAAGTCATAATCTTTTTGCTGGTGGAGGGTCTTGCTTGCTAATGGCTCCTGACTGATCAGATCAGGGTGGTGGTTGCTGAAGGCTGAATGACTCTGGCAATTTCTTAAAATAAGAACACAACCTCTGATTGACTCTTCCCTTCATGAAAAATTTCTCAGTAGCAATGCTGTTTGAAAGTATTTTACCCACAATAGAACTTTCAGAATTGGAATCAAATTTTTCCAAATTTGACTTTTTTTTTTAATCAACTCCATTAGACATGCCTTCCTCATGAAATTTAATCATTTCTAGCTTTTTATTTAAAATGAGAGACATGCAAGTCTTCCTTTAACTTAAATACTTAGAGGCCATTGTAGGCTTACCAACTGGCTTAGTTGCAATACTCTTGTGTCTCAGGAATAGAGAAGCCAGAGACGACGAGGTGATGTGAAGGAAAGGCTGGTTGGTGGAGCATTCAAAACACACATGATATTTATCAGTTAAGTGTGCCATCTTTTAAGAGTCCCATTTGTGGCACCCTCAAACAACTGCAATAGTAATATCCATGACCACAGATCACCATAACAAATAAAATAATAACGATGTTTGAAATATTGTAAGAATTATTAAAATGTGGCAAAGAAACATGAGGTATACAGATTCTACTTGAAAAATAGCAGCAGTAGACTTATTTGATGCAGGGTAGTCACAAATCTTGAATTTGTTTTTTTTAAAAAAGCAATATTTATGAAGCATAATAAAGAACAATAGATTTTATTGGTCTGATTGATCAGGCATGCCTATATTATGAATTAATCCTTACTCTCATACCTAATGGCCACAAGCAAAATTAAAGACTAGAGCTAGAGGAAATCCTGTTTACATTATATGGGAAGGGATATCAACCCAACAATTTTTCCTACGAGTTTCTTAATTTGGTAGAATAAATATAAAGGCAAAAATAGGAATTCTATGCAGAAAAGATATTCTCTGTACTCCCATATATGTTACTGCTTATAGCTGTAAGCCTTCAAGCTTTAGGATTCATTTTTAAGTAATTATTTAGCACAAAAAACTTATCACACTTTATATGAGAGCAGATCACTATTTCTGTATAAAATTCTGGTGTTAGTTTTTCTGTGGGCACTAACTGTACAGTGCATTAAAGGCTTCTAAAAATATGGATGCATTTTAAGTTTTGCATACAATTGTTTAGGTTTTAAAATTTTTATACCAACTTGTGTGTATATTACTATGTGATACAGTGCCCATATTTCTTTTAAACATTGTTCACAGTATACTATTTTTTAAAAATAATCACTGCAATTCCATTCACATGAAAATTTTAACATTAAATGGCATCTACAATGTAGGCAACTACATTGTACTAAGTACTTTTTTTCTAACTAATTTTATTCTGTCTCTTGTATATGGTTGAAAGAATGGAGCCTTGCTGCCTCAGTTGTAATCTCACTTACCAGCTGTGTGACCTTGGGAAAGTCACTTGACCTTTGCAAGTCTCACTTTCTTCATCTCTAAAGGAGGATAATTATAGTATTTATTTCATAGGGCTTCTGTAAGCTAATATGCTGAAGCCTTTTATTGTTCTACCTGACCGCTAATACACACAAAATGGCTGTATTCGTCTCAGAGCTACACTTATTAACTTATGCAGCAATCAAATGGAAGACAAATGTGCTAAAAGATTGGGACCATCACCAAGTTTAGACATAATGGGGATTTTAAAACAAAATCCTACTAGCACCAGTGGATTCCACTGATTAAGAACTCTCTATAGGATTCCATGAGAAAGCAGATGGAACACTCAAGTTAACATACATTAAGAAGAATTGTCAGAAAGACATATTTACAATATTTGCACAAAATAGAATTACAAGGAAAAGTGCAGAATTCTAGGCTTAGTTACAGTGTGGGCTCCTTTAAGATTCTATGCTGAGAAGGGAATGACTGGAACCCGATGACAATGAAGATTCTCTTGACAGGGCTGAGATCTAAATGACATGACAGGAGCTAAGACTTTTGGTCAAGGTTGATAGCCAGACTTCTGAGTCTCTGCAGTTTGGGGCCAGTTCTATAAATATTCCAAAATCACTCTCCTAGCCCTTTCGAATCTCCTGCCCCTACTCCTCTTAGAGAAAATCAACTGCAAGGGAACCCATTGATGAGTCAATGCAAGTAAAACTCTACAGCACAGAGCAGAGTGGACAAAGCTAAAAATTAGGCCTAGAATTGGAAGCACATGAAATCCAACCTTCTGTCTGCCTATCATCTAGCCATCTATTTATTGATCTATATCATGTTGAATGTTTGGCAGGTTAACAATATAAACACAAGTTTAACTTCTGGGGAACATGAGTGCCTATATACTGCTGCTACTGCTAAGTCACTTCAGTTGTGTCTGACTCTGTGCGACTCCATAGACGGCAGCCCACCAGGCTCCCCCGTCCCTGGGATTCTCCAAGCAAGAACACTGGAGTGGGCTGCCATTTCCTTCCCCAATGTATGAAAGTGAAAAGTGAAAGTGAAGTCACTCAGTTGTGTCCGACTCTTGGCGACCCCAGGGACTGCAGCCTACCAGGCTCCTCCGTCCATGGGATTTTCCAGGCAAGAGTACTGGAGTGGGGTGTCACTGCCTTCTCCAGCCTATATCCTAGCACATGTCAAAATAATTTCAAGACAAATACTTGACAGACTCAAAAGTTGTCAGAGTATTCAGATCAAGATGGCAGAGTTAGAGGACACTGAACTCACCTCCCACTACAAAAAAAAAAAAATCATCAAAAGTACCTCTATCGGTGGAACAATCCTCACTGAAAACTAACTGGAAACTGATGGAAGGACTTGGGTACAACCAAGGCTATAAGAAAGATACACATGTAATCAGGTAGAAAGGGAAGAAAAATGACCAGGTTGGGACTTGTTTCCCTGGGAGGGGACTCAGAGAAAATTACACAGGGAAATTACTCTACTCTGTAGAGTAGCAGTTCAAGCTACAGATTGGATGCCCAGCTCTGGGTCCTATGGGGGGAAGATAAGTGCACTTGGCTGACTGGAGGACTGCTGGAACTAAAAGAAGTACTGTGGGAAGTATGGGCTCCACTTGTGAGGACCACATACACAAAGCCTTTCCCCCAAGGAAGTGCAGAGAGAGTGCTGCTCCAGTGACTGCCAGGTTTCTGGGCCAGCCTCAATGCACACCGACTCCAACTCACTTCTTGTCACAGAGGCGCACAGGACCTAGTGTACCCATGACTAGTGGTGGTGGGGCGAGAAGAGACATGAACATGGGACCCAGAGGTGACTCAGTCCTGGGACAGAGCTTGAGTGGGCTGACACGCCCGTTTTTGGCATTTACGCAAGCAGCGCATGAGAAGTAGCCCAGAGCTCTGACAATGGCTGTTCCACTGAAGCTCACCTTGCCATACACACCAAGAGGACATGCAGCGAGCCTGCCCTGCAGGGGGATTCCCTGTATGGGGAGGCAGAGGCTGGGGGCAGTGATTGGATGTGAGGAATAAAGGGGACTTGCACCACAGACTGCCCTTGAGTGGAGCTGCAGGTGCATGCACAAGTAGCACGTGGAACCTCTCCCTGCAGTTGACATGAACTAAGACCCTGTATGGGCCCTCCTTACCTCAGCATTCTTCCTCTAAGGGGCAAGGGTCCTGGTGTGCGGGAGAGGAAAACACACACTTGAAAGGAACAGAGGCACTTCTGCTCCAGCAACTTGGGATCAGACCCCCCCACACTCTAATAGGGAACAAAGGGGAAGTCACACCACATACTCAGCACCAGCTCTAGTCCCTCCCTATCTAGTTCCATTTCCTAACAAGGTGAGACCTGCCAACACACCCCGAGGAAAGAAGAGACTTGCATCCACACCAGATCCTGCTCTCATACCAAAGGTTCTGAGCATATGTAATCCGTATACGGACGCTCTTGCATAAGATCACACCTTCATGACTGCAATAGGTAATTATTTAACCTGAATTCATAGAGGCAGAGAAAGTTAAGCAAAATGCAAAGGCAGAGAAAATACTTTCAACTGAAAGAGCAAGAGAAAATCCATTAAGAAAATAACAGAACAGAAATAAACAATTTATCAGATAAAGAGTTCAAAGGATTGGTACTAAAAATGTTAAATAAATTATGGAAAAGAATTGCTGTATACTCTGAACAATTTAATAAAGAACTAGAATAGATAATATAAAAAAGACCCAATCAAAAATAGATAATTCAATATTAAAAATAACAGAAGGAATGAGTAACACTAAGTGATAAAAAAGAACACCTAAGTGATCTAGAAAATAGAATAATGGAAATCATCCATTCAGAATAGCAGAAGACAAATGAAAACATTATGAAAACGATCCAGCAGGTTTTGGGGATAACAATTGTACATTAGCATTACATTATAGGGGTCTCAGAAGGGAAAGAGAGAGAGAAAGGGAATGAAATGTATTTGAGAAAATTATGGCTAAAAACTTTTCAAATCTGAAGAAAAAAACAGATACTCAGGTGCAGGAAACAAAGGGTCACAAACAAGATGGACCCTAACAGACATGCCAAGATGCAGCATAATTAAAATAGCAAATGTTAGAGAACTCTAATGGCAGCAAAAGAAAACCAAATAGTCACAAGGGAAATACCCATAGGCTATTAGCTGATTTTCTCTTTAAGCCAGAAGGGCTTGGCATATTATATGCAAATTGCTGAAAGGGAAAAACCTGCAACCTAGTATATTCTACCCAACAAGATTAACATTTGGAATAAAAGAGAGAAAGAACTTCCCAGAGAAGCAAACACTAAAATAGTTCACCAGGATTAAAGCTACTCTAAAAGGGTTTAAAGAGCTAGAGAGCTTTCTCTAAATGGAAAAGAGGTAAGAATATATAGGAAAGGGAAAATCCCACTGGGAAAGGCAAGTACATATTAAGGATTGAAGATCAACCACTGAAGCCAGTATGAAGATTAACAAACACAAAATTGTAAAAACAACTATAACTACAATAAACAGTGAAGGGGTTAAATATGAAAATGTAAAGTATGATATCAAAAAACACAAAATATAGTGAAGAGGAGAAAAAATTGTAGATCTTTTAGAATGTGATAGAACTTAAATGACTATCAGTTTAAACAAGTAGATATGGGTCAATATATATGAACCACAAATGAAAACCAAATAAAAGATACCAAAAACTAAAAAAGGAAGAAACACAAACATACTGCTAAAGAAAATCATTAAACTTTAAGAGAAGAAGCAAAAAGAAAAAAAAATGAAAAGAGACAAACTTCTAAAACCAGAAAACGAGTAACAAAATGTCAATAAGCACATAACTATCAAAACTTTAAATTTCAGTGGACTAAATGTTCCCCTTAAAATCCATAGGTTGGCTGAATGGATAATAAAAATAAGATCCTTCTATATGCTGCCTATAAGAGACTCACTTCAGAGCTAGACAAATGAAGATTGAAAGTGAAAGAACAGAAAGATTTCATACAAATAGAAATGACAGGAAAGCAGGGTAGCAACACAATTCAGACAAAACAGACTTTACAACAAAGGCTTTAACAAAAGACAAAGAAGGTAATTATATAATGATAAAGGGATTAATACAAGAAGATGTTACAAATTTTTCTAAAGGAGGCATGCATGCATGCTAAGTCACTTCAGGTGTGTCTGATTCTTTGCTAGCCTATGGACTGTAGCCCACCAGGCTCCTCTGTCCATGGGATTCTCCAAGCAAGAATACTGGAGTGGGTTGCCATGCCCTCCTCCAGGGGATCTTCCAGACCCAGGGATTGAACCTCATCTCGAATCTCCTGCCAATGCAGGTGGGTTCATTACCACTAGTGGAAGAAGTCCATAAAGAAGTCTTATTGCACATGAAAAGATGCTCAACATTGCTAATTAATAGAGAAATGCAAATATAGATAACAATGAGATCATCTCACACCTGTCAGAATGGCTGTCATCAAAAAGTCTATAAATAACAAATGGTGAGAAAACGGAACCCATGTATAATGTTGGTAGGAATGTAAATTATTGCAGTCACTGTAGAAAACAATATGAAGATACTTCAAAAACTAAAAACAGAATTACCATATCACACAGCAATTCCAGTCCTGGATATATATCCAGAAAAAATGAAAACACTAATTCAAAAAGGCATGTGCACCCCCAGTGTTCATAGCAGCATTATTGAAAATAGGCAAGGTATGGAGGCAAACTAAATGCTTATCAACAGATGAATGAATGAAGAATACACACACACACACACACACACACACACACACACACACACACACACAGGAACATTACTCAGCCACAAAAAATAAAATTCTGCTATTTGCTGCAATGTCAACCTAGGGAATATTATAGTTAGTGAAATAAGTCACAGGGAAAGACAAACACGGTACAACTCATATGTAAAATCTAAAAATTAATTGAAATGAATATATATATATGTGTGTGTGTGTGTGTGCTTGTGGTATAATAGAAATAGACACACAGATATAGAAATCAAGCTTGTTGTTATCAGTGGGGACAGGGAAGGGAGAAGGGTCTCATCTCATTAGGGGTATAGTATTAAGAGATACAAACTACGTATAGAGAAACAACAAGGATATATTGCATAGCACAGGAAATTATAGCCATTATCTTATAATAATTTTTCATAGAGTATAAAGTATAAAAATGCTGGATCACTATGCTGTACACCTGAAACTAATATTGTTAATCAATATACTCCAATTTTAAAAGTTGCCAGATGTTTGCTTAGTCAAATATTAAAGTTTGTTTTATGCCTAAGTAGACACAAATTTCTGTGTTTGTTGTAGAAGTGTTTGTTGTTACAGTTGTTGATTCTTCCTATCAAAAATATTCTCCATCTCTGGCTGTTTGATGCCTTTAAGTTTTCATGCCTTTAATGCTGAGACATATGACCATTCTGTAAATCTATATGTACTAGGAAGATGCGTTTTACACTCGTATGCGTTTTACTTAAATATGTGCTGCTGCTGCTGCTGCTGCGGCTACTGCTGCTGCTGCTGCTGCTGCTGCTGAGTTGCTTCAGTCATGTCTGACTCTGTGCAACCCCACAGATGGCAGTCCATCAGGCTCCGCCATCCCTGGGATTCTCCAGACATGAACACTGGAGTGGGTTGCCATTTCCTTCTCCAATTCGAGAAAGTGAAAAGTGAAAGTGAAGTCGCTCAGTAGTGTCCAACCCTCAGGGAACCAATGGACTGCAGCCTACCAGGATCCTCCATCCATGGGATTTTCCAGGCAAGAGTACTGGAGTGGGGTGCCATGAGTTAATATGTGAGATTGTGAATAAAAGCAGGACGAGTAAAAGAGTTGGTTTGTGAAGGAACAAGAAAGGACAAAGGGAAATACCAAGGGGTGCCAAAGATGGGTTATCTCCTGCATTCAGCTTAATGTGATCCTGCTTACATTGTAAGTAGCCTACATGACTTGCTGGAGTCTATGTTTTGTTTCTGCACAGCCTTTTTAACTTATGTTTTAACAAGTCAATACGTATATATGATTTAAAATTGAAACTTTATTACAAAGAATGAGGGTGAGAAATACTAGGTTAGCTAAAAAGCTTATTTGGGTTTTCTGTTATCTTATCTTACATTATCAAACAAACATTTTGTTTGACCTACCTGGTGCTTGTCTCCTGCCCATCTATCCCCTTGAAAACTCAGTCCCCATGGACCAAACAATAACATATCTTTTCATTATTTCTTATATTTACATATTTTGAGATAGTCATTAATTTTTATGTATTGATATCAAAACTTGGATTGTGTAGGAATGAACAGAAATAGTTTCCAAAAGCAGGGGACAATGATTATAACCAGCGAATCCCAAAGATACACAACTGCTAATAACAACATTGAGCAGAGTATAGGCTGCTGCCCAGTGGACAGAAGATTTTGTATTCTTGTTTTTATCTCTCCTTTTGTGAAATTTTATTCCATTCTCTTTACCTCCTCTTTCCCAGCGTCCACCGCAAGCTTAGTTGTTTTAGCACATCTGGTTCTACACCTGTCTGTTTTACCAGTATTAATATCTTATGGAAAAATCTCAACATAGTCCTAAAGGTTAATTTTTGTTAAATTAGTATAAGCTTGACCAAGTATCCTATTATTATCATAATTTGGTTAAATCTATATTCAGAGCTTGCTTTATTATAAATAAATGAATAAATCCCTATTTGATTTACAATAACTACAGTTTTATTGTTCTCGATATAAATTGTTTTAGTCATAATTTAACTTGAAATTTGTGCATTTTGAGGATTTAAACATTGTCTTAATGCTGTTAAACTCCTCTACTTGTATGATATTTTAAGAAATATTTAACCACTTAATTTGCATTTATATGTTATATAAAAGAAAACAACTGTAATAATTTTATTGTAATAAAATTAAAAATATAAAATTAAATAATTATATAGGTCATATCTTAAGAAAATAGATGGGAATATAAGGCATTTCAATCACTTCTTTGTTTG
>SJYQ01002600.1:210861-223153 GCA_006410935.1 Redunca redunca | reverse complement strand
TGAATATATGCTTTTAGTAAAGGAACATGCCCCCTTTGTAACATTTTTGTTGATTATTTTCTTTCTTCATTATAAAATGTTACAAAGGTGAGATAATTTGAAGGTGAGATAATTTGATTCATAATAAAAATAATATTCAAAAATTGTATCTTCACAGGGTTTTTTTAAAGCATTTGCTTCTTCAAATGCTTTTCATTTCTGACTAATCTGTAGTATTCAGCAGATACTAAAACAGTTCATAATGAGAAGAAATACTCTTGGGATATGAAATTGCTTCAGGGAAGAAATGTAATATGAATTCAGAAAATAAACTCCCTGGGCTGACCCTCTCATGTGAATTCTAGTAAATATCTACAAAACCTGTTCTGTTAATATTAATGATCAGGACATTTATCAGAGATAAGATTAAGGAGAAGAATGTCTGAAGACAAAAAGTCTATTAACTTTCCTTAACTGGGGGCAGAAGGAGAAGGGGAGGACAGAGGATGAGATGGCTGGATGGCATCACTGACTCGATGGACGTGAGTCTGGGTGAACTCCTGGGAGTTGGTGATGGACAGGGAGGCCTGGCGTGCTGTGATTCATGGGGTTGCAGAGTCGGACACGACTGAGCGACTGAACTGAACTGAGCTGGTCAAAACAAATCAAAGAAATACTTTCCAACTTGACAGAAGAGAATAGCTTGGATCACTGACAATTACTCAATCTAACGAGATACTAAGTAACTTGTCAGCAAGGACAGTCTCAGCTAGAAGTAAAAAGAAAAAGTAATTTGATTTCTCTATGTTGAAGAGTGAAGAGTGACTATATTTTCTTATAGTTTCTACATGATTCCCAAGGTGTTACAACAAATAAGGTGAAGATAGTAAAATAAAACTTGATGACCAACGAATAACTTAAACATATAAAAGCAAGAGAATTGAAATGTTTCTATTGAGTTCAAACCATCAAAATACAGTTAAAACTGCAACTAATTATATGGATCAACATTTAATTTGGAATTCCTTCTTTTCCTACATGGGTCTTACTGGAACCAATAGTACCTGAAGACTACAGCATATAGGAAAATACATCAAAATGCTTATTTATTTATTTATTTTTTAATGACATGAACGAATACCCTTTCTTGAATTCTCAAGATCTACTGTAATTTCACTGCTTTTGAAATGGCCCATACAGATTTTTCCTTCATTCACTTAATCTGTATGTTTTAATCTGGATGTATGTCAACGTAGTTAAGTAGAACCTACTGCAAGAGAGTAAGTCAGTCAAGATAGTATTTTGACTGATAAAAATAGTGATATTAGTGAAGCTTTGAGAAACAAAATTGGTCATTTTTTAATTCGTAGCAATATTTTCATTTTAGATTTAAGTTTTCCCCTCATTTTGACTGCTCTCTTACTTGGATCTATTAATCAAAGGTTTTAGTTCTTATGTGGTTTTTCCTCTGTAGGTCTCAGAAGTCCTGCAGATGTGTGTGTTTTATACTCAGATATTTTCTCCACTCTGGGTAACTATGAATAATGTGCTTATTTACATTGTATTATTTCTTACAGGCACTTTCCCAACCCAGAGAGCAGACATCACTGAAGAAAAATATCTTACACAGAAGGAGATGTTGAGGAAGACATAACTGACCTTTTACATCAAACATTTATTATTTCACTTTTTCATTCAACATAAAATATATGGTGTCTGATATGTGCCAATCACTTTGATGGCTATAGAGACGTAAAATACATATTTTCATGTCATTTGTCACTAAGAGAACAAACTTAATCTGGTCCTGAGCATATGGTCCTGAGGAAGCGGGAAATAAAGAACAAATGTTTATTTTATAGGGAGTGGTGCTAAGAATAAGATCTATTAAATGGGTGTCACATATGAAGGACAATGGACAAACACTGAGATTTTAAAGAGGATGGCACACCAAAAGTCAGATCAAGAGGTTTCTAAAGATAAACCTTTTATCCTTCACAAGCTTTTGAAGGACTACCCTGGCAATAAGTTTTATCAAATCAAAGGTTACTGACTAGAACTGACAGGGGAGAGTATTCTGTATTCAGGGGCTCTTTTTCTTTTTTAATACATTGAACAAAGGATCCAAAATGAATGTAAGGATATATATCCAGTCTTCCATACACTGTTTCACACATATAACATCCAGTTTATACTGCTATGAATGAATCCCAAGTGCTGAATTTGGGTAGTGTTCAAGTAGAAGATTAGTAATTACTACAAGCATATCTATATGCATATAAAGTTACCTACACACAGATATTTAAGCTTTTAACACACAATAACAAGTGCATTATTTGAAAAGGTAAACAGTTAGCAGATCTCATTTTCAAAGGGAGATATATTAGGAAAACTAGCAATGTCAATGTATGTTTTCAACCACAATGTTTACTGAGGACGGCTTAGGCTAACACAATAAAATTGCAGACCTGTAACAAGTGAAAAGGGCTTTCCTGGTGGCTTAGACAGCAAAGAATCTGCTTGCAGTGTGGGAGACATGAGCTCTATCCCTGTGTTGGGAAGATTCCCTGGAGAAGGGAATGGCTATTCACTTCAGTATTCTTGCCTGGAGAATTCTATGGATAGAGGAGCCTGGCAGGCCACAGTCCTTGGGGTTGCAAAAAGTTGGACATGACTGGGCAACTAACACAACAAGTTAAAAAGAAGAGTCTTTTCTTTTCAACATTACTTAACAAAGTAAAACTGATTTTTTTTTACTTCATCAGCTTAGGAAAAAACATTACCATAGAGATGATCTATTTTTAAACGGAATATCAAAACTGTACTTGACACTTTGTACTCCATCACTTTCTAAGTTAGAACTGATTGATAATTTACACATCAAGGAGATAACCACTGTAGAAAAATGCATTGTAAGAAAATATAACAATTTCTCTTGTACAATAAGTTGGTTCTATTAATTATGTCACCCAAAACATATTTCATCTCTTGAACATTCCATCTCAGGAGAAAGTATGACCCATTTATTAAATATAGAAAACAGTGTTAATGTTACATATATCTATGTTTCTTTATAATCCAAAATCACATCATTTTGGTTCTATTTGCAAAATATTCCTATTATTTTCTCATTTCTCTTTCTAGTCCATATCATTGCTCAAGACAGTTAAATATCTTAATTGACTGTCACAGTGACCTTTACTGGTCTCTTTCATTTAAATAGTATATTCTGCACTGATACCAGGACTGTTTTAACCATATATGGATCTCATCGTATTCAGACACCTTTAGAGGCTTCTAGTGTTGATTTAAAACATATTTTTTTTTTTTAGCAAAGCATTCAGGACACTTCAGATTCCAACACCAATCTATATTTTTTACTTGATCTTAGAGCAGGTTTTCTTTGGCATATGCACAACAGTTGACTTATTATTCTTAAATAATGTTTACATCAAGACCTAGAAGACTTCATTCAGCAAGTATAACATTCTAAAATGTCATTTCTCTTCATCCATCAAAGATCAGTTCACACATTAATACTGGTCCTCCCAGAATTATTCCAGTTTCCTTGTACTGTGCTCTTTCTTACTGGGTTTAACTATGTTATGTACATTACTTCCTTTGAAAAGATTAGGATGGCGGTTGGCTACTCTCAGTGTTGTCCTAATGACTTTCTGTGGGGGGCTGGTTTTTCCTTTTATTGGAGAGAGAATAGGATATTTCCCATTCAGAGAGTATGTGATGTCAATAGAGGGTGATCAGTATCAAAGTCCATAGGTTAAGACCGCTTATATACTAACAAGAAAGCACTATGTTACACAGCAAAAGAAACCAAAGCAAAATGAAAAAATCAGCCTGTGGAATGGGAGAAAATACTTGCAGATTATGAGACCAATAAGGGCTTAACTTCCAAAATACACAAACAGCTCATACAGCTCAAAAAAGAAGCAACCTATTAAAACCTATAGAAAGGGCGGGGGGCAGAAAAACAGACATTTTGCCAAAGAAGAACCACAGATATCAACAGACATAATGAAAAGATGGTCAACATCACTAATTCACAGAGAAATGCAAATGAGAACTATAATGAGGTTCCATTTCACACCAGTCAGAATGGGCATCATTAATAAGTCTACAAATAACAAATGCTGGAGCAGATGTGGAGGAAAGGGAATCCTCCTATACTGTTGGTGAGAATATAAACTGGTGCAGATACTGTAGAAAACTGTGGATCCTCCCCAGAAAACTAAAACAAAAACAAAAACATATTATCTAGAAAATCCACTCCTAATATATATCCAGGCAAAACCATAATTCAAAAAGATACATGCAGATCTATGCTTACAGCAGCACTATTCACAACAGCCAGGACATGGAAGCAACCTAAATGTACATCAACAGATGAACAGATAAAGAAGATGTGGTACACATATACAATGGAACACTATTCAACCATAAAAAGAACAAAATAATGCCATTTGCAGCAACATGGATGCAACTAGAGATTATCTTACTAGAGTAAGTAAGACAAAGACATGTATCATTTGCTCCCACTTGTATGTGTAATCTAAAAAATGACACAAATGAACATATCTGTGACACAGAAAGAGAATCATGGACATAGCAAATAGACTGGTGGCTGCCAAGGGGTAGGGGTTTGGGGGAGGAAGGCCCTGGGAAGCTGGGGTTAGCAGATGTAAGCTTTTATGAGTAGAATGGATAAATGACAAAGTGTTACTATATAACACAGATAATTATATTCAATATCCTATAATAAGGGCTTCCTAGGTGTTGCTAGTGGTAAAGAACCTGCCTACCAATGCAGGAGACGTAAGAGATGAGGATTCAGTTCCTGGTTTGGGAAGATCCCTTGGAGGAGTGCATAGCAACCTACTCCAGTATTATTGCCTAGAGAATCCCATGGACAGAGGAGCCTGGTGGGCTATAGTCCCTAGGGTCTCAAAGAAGCAACTTAGCATTCACAGATCGTATGATAAACCATAGTGGAAAAGAATATAAGAAGGAATGTCCATATACATATAGAGAGGTATAATTGAATCATTTTGCTGTAAAGAAGTAATTGACACAAATNGAAAAGAATATAAGAAGGAATGTCCATATACATATAGAGAGGTATAATTGAATCATTTTGCTGTAAAAAAGTAATTGACACAAATTGTAAATCAACTATACTTCAATTAAAAAAAATAAAATTTTATTCTCATAAGAAAAAATAAGCTTTCAAGGGAAATAAAGATAGCACCAGGTTAAAAGGCTAGATTTTATATTCAGAGTTACAGTTATTTTCCAATAAAAACAATTCATGTGTTCTCTCCAGAAAATTTTCACACTCCCTGATGAGCAAGGTAAGAGATCTGGAGACCCTTTTACTATTTGTGTGTGATGAGAAAACAGCTCTTTCTCATCCCTTATAAGAAGATAACAACAACACACTTTAAGGCCCTGCATTAAATATTCATATCTTTCAGTAAGTGATAGAATTCAAGTGGGATAATTGTTTCCTGGGATGTGATTTCTCTTGGGTAACTATAGGAAAACTACTTGTTTTCTCCTGGGATCTGTTCATTCGCAAGCTCTAAGCACGTCTATCGCATGCTCTCTTGTTATCTTCCTCCATTAGGCACAATTACTCGGTTACTGCCACCAAATTACCATCAATTAATATCAAGTTGAGAAAACAACCAGATTTTCATTCACTAAAAGTTGGGGAAAATACCTCCAAGAATTTGACCAGTGTTCAGTAAATGCTTGAAGTTAGCTACACCATCTTGTAACTGTATCCATTTAACAGAACTGTGTATTTATCCTTTCAAAGTAACCAAAT
This sequence comes from Redunca redunca, assembly GCA_006410935.1. Taxonomy (NCBI): domain Eukaryota; kingdom Metazoa; phylum Chordata; class Mammalia; order Artiodactyla; family Bovidae; genus Redunca; species Redunca redunca. The sequence continues at coordinate 217,329 of SJYQ01002600.1, read as the reverse complement.
CTGCTGTCCTTTTTTCTCTTAAATAACTGAAATTTCCTCATTATTTTTAGTTAGAATTAAAAGATTTATAATATCAAGATGAACATAGTAACTGAAAATACTCCTCCAAAAAAGAAGAGAGATCTCATAATGACTGTCATTAACAATGTCTCAAAATGAAGACACCTCTCAGACATACTTAGAACTTCTAAAATTATATCCTTCAATGTAGTGGATACATCTCACAATTTAAGAGTCATATGAGCTTGAAATTCAGATTAATAAATTACCTATTGGATGACAGGAAAAGTTATATAACTTTCAATACTTTTCATAATTATCTAGGCAGGCTATTGTCCATGGGGTCGCAAAAGAGTTGGAAATGACTTAGCAATAAACACAAACCACTGATACATGTCCTATTTCCTCTCCAGGATGTTCATAAGGATAAACTAATGTAAAGACATTTTATAAAATATAAGAATATTTCCAGTGCTACTTGTATTCAATATGGTTACTGACTTTTAAGTAGATGATTTTTATTATTCTAACCTGTGGAATATTTCACATTTGGAACTGACCTAGAGGTGTATTTTCCAATTGGTATTTCACAGTTGTCAGAACTTCATAAAATAGTAATATAGCATTCCTACAGATAAAAGGGCAGTGAAGTTAAAGTACTAGTTAACAAACTTGATATTAAGAAAAAGAGAGAAAACTATAGGGTTTTTTTTGCTAGTAGACCTGTTTTGCAAGAAATACTAAAAAGAGTCCTACATGAGGAAATGAACAGATATAAGACAATAACTGAACCCATGTGAAGAAATAAAATTACCAGGAAAGATAAGCACATAGGGAAATCACAAACATAATGAAAATTTTTTTTTGCTTTAATATCAGTATCAAATATAAAAGTAAATGCAAAAAGTGATTATAAAACTATATTGATGGATTGTGACTTATAAAATATGTAATGTTTATGATGGTAACAGCACTTAGGCATAGGAGACAGAGATGTATGTTCTGTGTACTCCTAAAATAAAGTTGGGATTACCCAAACAAGATCATTTTAAGTGAAGATGTTAATTGTAATCACTAGGGCATCCATAAGAATATAGTAAAAAGAAAGCAGGGGTGGGGGAATAACATACTAGATAAATATCTATCACAAGGAAGGCAACAACTAACGCTGAAGAAGCTGAAGTTGAACAGTCCTATTAAGACCTACAAGATCTTCAAGAACTAACACCAAAAACAAACAAATAAAAACTGTCCTTTTCATCATAGGGGGCTGGAATGCAAAAGCAGGAAGTCAAGAAATACCGGAAGTAAAAGGCAAGTTTGACATTGAACTACAAAATGAAGCAGGGCAAAGGCTAACAGAGTTTTGCCAAAAGAATGCACTGGTCACAGCAAATACCTTCTCTTCCAACAACACAAGAGACAGCTCTACACATGGATATAATCACATGGTCAATACTGAAATCAGACTGTTTATATTATTTGCAGCCAAAGACAGAGAAGCTCTATAAAGTCGGCAAAAACAAGACTGGCAGTTGACTGTGGCTCAGATCATGAAATCCATATTGCAAAATTCAGACTAAAATTGAAGGAAGTAGGGAAAACCACTAGGCCACTCATGTATGACATAATTCAAATCCTTTATGATTGTACAGTGGAAGTGACAAATAGTTTCAAGGGATTAGATCTGATAGAGTGCCTAAAGAACCACAGACGGAGGTGTGTAACACTGTATAGGAGTTGGTGATCAAACTATCCCCAAGAAAAAGAAATGCAAAAAAGCAAAATGAGGAGACCTTGTAAATAACTGACAAAAAAAGAGAAAAGGGAAGATATACCTATATGAATGCAGAATTTCATAGAATAGAAAGGAGAGATAAGAAAGCCTCCTTAAGTGGACAATGCAACGAAATAGGGGAAAACAACAGAATGGGAAAGACTACAGCCTCTTCAAGAAAATTAGACATACCAAGAAAACCAGAAATTCCTGAGCATTTCATGAAAAGAAGGGCACAATAAAGGACAAAAATGGTATGGGCCTAACAGAAGTCAAAGATATTAAGAGGTGGCAAGAAAACACAGAAGAATTTTATGAAAAGGGTCTTAAAGACCCAGATAACCATAATGGTGTGATCACTCATCTAGAGCCAGATATCCTGGAGTGTGAAGTCAAGTGGGCCTTAGGAAGCATCACTACAAAGCTAGTGAAGGTGATGGAATTCCAGCTGAGCTATCTCAAATCCTTAAAGATGATGCTGTGAACGTGCTGCACTCTATATGCCACAAATTTGGAAAATGCAGGAGTGGTCACAGGACTGAAAAGGTCAGTTTTAATTCCAATCCCAAAGAAGGGCAATGCCAGAGAATCTTCAAAATACCACACAATTGCACTTATCTCATACACTAGCAAGATAATACTCAAAACCTTTCAAGCTAGGCTTCAACAGTACATGAGCCAAGAACTTCCAGATGTAAAAACTGGGTTTAGAAAAGACAGAGGAAGCAGAGATCAAATTGCCAACATCCGTTGGATCATAGAAAAAACAAAAGAATTCCAGAAAAACATGCACTTCTGCTTCATTGACTACACTAATGCCTTTGACTGAGTGGATCACAACAAACTATGGAAAATTCTTAAAGAGAAGGGAATACCAGAACACCTTACCTGCCAGCTGAGAAATCTGTATGCAGGTCAAGTTTCAATAGTTAGAACTGGTCATGGAAAAACTGACTGGTTCAAAATTGGGTAAGGAGTGTGTCAAGGCTGTATATCATCACCCTGCTTATTTAACTTATATGCAGAGTGCATCATGCAAAATGCTGGGCTGAATACAGCTCAAGCTGGAATCAAGACTGCCAGGAGAATCATCAATAATTTCAGATATACAGATAACACACAACATGGCAAAAGTTGAAGAGAAGCTAAAGAGCCTCTCAATAAAGATGAAATAGAAGGATGAAAAATATGGCTTAAAATTCAACATTCAAAAACCAAGATCATGGTATCTGATGGTACCACTTCATGGTAAATAGATGGGGAAACAAAGGAAACAGTGGCAGAGTTTACTTCCTTGAGCTCCAAAATCACTGCAGATGGTGACTGGAGTCATGAAATTAAAAGATGCTTGTTCCTTGGAAGAAAAGCTATGACAAACCTAGACAGACTATTAAAAAGAGACATCGCTTTGCCAACAAAAGTCTGTCTAGTCAAAGCTTTGGTTTTTCCAGTAGTCATTACAGATGTGAGCTGGACCATAAAGAAGGCTAAGTGCTGAAGAACTGATACCTTTGAACTGTAGTGCTAGAGAAGATTCTTGAGAGTCCCTTAGACAGCAAGGAGATAAAACCAGTCAATCCTAAAGGAAATCAACCCTGAATATTCATTGGAAGGACTGGTGCTGAAGCTCCAATACTTTAACCACCTGATGGGAAGTGCCAGCTCACTGGAAAAGACCCTGATGCTGGGAAAGACTGAGGACAGGAAGAGAAAAGGGGGCAACAGAAGATGAGATGGTTTGATGACATCATTGACTCAATGGACATGAGCCTGAGCAAAATCTGGGAGATAGTGAAGGACAGGGATGCTTCGCATGGTACAGTTCATGGGGTCACAAAGAGTTGGACGTGATTGAGCAACTGAAAAACAACAAATGGATTAATAGAAGAATAAAAAAGGCATATGACATACAGATAAAGATCTAAAAATGGTAGATATAAATCCTACCTTATTATTAATTACTTTAAATATAAATTTGCTAAACACTCCAATCAAGAGGCAGCAAATACCAAAACAGTTTTAAAGAAACAAAGAAACCAGGATCCAACTATATGCTATCTGTGATTCCCATTTTATATTAAAAAACACAAACAGTTTGCAAAAAAAAGATGAATAAAATATATATACCTTATGTGATGGTTTATTTTATGTGTCAGTCTTACTGATATTTCATGTAAAGTTGCACTTGGTGTTTCAAGTTATTTTGAATAACAAAATATTTTAAATCAGAACAGAGTAAAGCAAATTGTCCTTGATGTGAATGGGCTTCATCCAATTAGTCAAAGGCCTAAATAGAGCAAAACCACTAACTATCCCCCACTTAAAAAAATCCTTCTTGCTTTATGACCTATGAACTGAGTTATCGGTTTTATTTCAGCCTTTAAATTCAAACTGAAATACTGGCTTTTCCTGTGATGCAAACTGCCAGCCTTTCAACTGAAACTGTACTATGAGTGCTTCTGGTTCTTAAGTCCTTGTTTCAGACTGGATCTAAACCATGAACTATCCAAGTTTCCAGCTTACCAAACAACTTACTCTGCAGATCTTGGGATCTACCAGCCTCCATAACTGTGTAATCCAATTCCCTGTAATAACTAAATATATATAATGTGTAATACACCTTGGATCTTAGATTTGATTGCTCTGTTTCTCTGGAGAATCCTGACTAATACACTATGCAAAAAGCAACCAAAAAAGAGATGTAGTTGTTAAATAAATATCAGATCAAATAGACTTAAAAACAAAAATGTTATGAGACCCGGAAGAATGTTTTTAAACAACAAAAGTATAGATCTATCAAGAAAACAGCAATTACAAATATATGCACCCCACAACACACTTTCAGCAAGAAAAAACTGGCAGAATTGTAGGGAAAAAGTAATAACTTAAAAGTAGTAGTGACTTCACTTTAAGCAGATATTGAACGAGGAAATGTCCTGTTTACCTCAGATTGGGACTTGAACACATGTGTTGGGACTAAAACCCAGCCAAACCCATGGTACCTGGTTTCAGGACCTAATTAACTCTGGTTTTGATGTCTCATCACAGAAAGAATTCAGTGAGAGACAAAGTGATAGGTAAGAAGTGGATTTATTCAGAGAGAAACACACTGCACAGATAGACTGTGGGCCATCCCATTGCAGAGGGTGAGTGCAGAGACCTGGAAATGTTTTTGTAGTTTTTGTTGGCTGGGTACTGTCCTAGACTAATGAATGGGATGATTATTCCTGCTATTTTGGGAAGGGGTGGGTATTTCCAGGAACTGGGCCACCACTGACTTTTTGGTCTTTTGGCTGTGTCTTGGAAGCTCCAATATTTGGCCACCTGATGTGAAGAGATAAATCATTAGAAAAGACCCTGATTCTGGGAAAGAGCGAAGGCAGGAGGAGAAGGGTATGACAGAGGATGAGATGGTTGGATGGCATCACCAACTCAATGGACATGAGTTTGAGCAAGCTCTGTGAGTCAGTGATGGACAGGGGATTCTGGCCTGCTACAGTCCATGGGGTCACAAAAAGTCGGACACAACTGAGCAACTGAACTAACTGGAACTGTCTCGGCGCCTCTGGGTATGTTATTTAGCTTGCTAATTGAGGATCAAGGTCTAGTCAAAGTTGGCTTGTCTGCCATCTTGGACCCATTTGACTCTAATCAGTTTATGTTGTGTCCTCGGGCTATGCCATTCTTTCAAAATTTCTACCCTGACCCCTTCCCTCCTGTTTCAGAAATGAAAGACTTGAAAACACTACATGTGAACTAGACATAAAAGGAAAGTATAAAACACTTCACCCAACACAGCAGAGAAACATTCTTCTCAAGTACACAAGGTATTCTCTAATAGACCTGGTTTTAGACCATAAAAGAAAGCTGTATTACTCAGCCATTAAAAAGAATACATTTGAATCAGTTCTAAGGAGATGGATGGAACTGGAGCTGATTATACAGAGTGAAGTAAGCCAGAAAGAAAAACACCAATACAGTATACTAACTCATATATATGGAATTTAGAAAGATGGTGATGAAGACCCTGTATGCGAGACAACAAAAGAGACTCAGATGTGTAGAGCAGACTTTTGGACTCTTGGGGAGATGGAGAGGGTGGGATGAGATGGGAGAATGGCATTGAAATATGTATACTATCATGTAAGAAACGAATTGCCAGTCCATGTACAATGCAGGATGCAGGATGCTTGGGGCTGGTGCACGGGGATGACCCAGAGAGATGTTATGGGGTGGGAGGTGGGAGGGGGTTTATGTTTGGGAACCCATGTACACCCATGGTGGATTCATGTCAAGGTATGGCAAAACCAATGCAGTATTGTAAAGTAAAATAAAATTAAAATTAAAATAAAAAAAAGAAAGTGAACGAAAGTAAAAAAAAATATACTCCTATAAATGTATAACTATTGAAACCATTCAAAATATGTTCTTCAACCAGAAAAATATTAAATTAAAAATCAATAACAAGAGGGTATTTACAAATATGTGGAAATTAAATAACACATTCATAAATTATCAGTAAGTTAAGGAAGAAATCACATGGGAAATTTGAAAACAGCATGAGATTAATGTAAATGAAAACACAGCATATTAAATACATATGAGATACAGCAAAACCATGCTTATAAGAAAACCTGTAGCTGCCTGTTTCAAAAAAAAACAAAAAAGATCACAAAGCAATGCTTAAAAGA
>SJYQ01002600.1:166808-188524 GCA_006410935.1 Redunca redunca | reverse complement strand
TTCAATCATATCAATTTTGATTCTACTTTACTATTTTCATTAGAAAAGATATAAACATATATGAAGCAAAAATAATTATCTGTATTTAAGCAGCAAGAATTTCTACCTGAACTAGAAAGGTGTGCTTCAGTGTATCAGTAACTATCTTCTTTAAGATTTGTGTGTCACTGAGAAGAAATGCTTTTACAACACAGGCAGCTTTCAGAGGTTAGGTAATACTTGCATTGCAGATTGTAGTTCTGTTTGTAGGGCAAGTAGAGTACAAGAGAGTTCACTGCAGATGGAGTTAAAAGGCAGGTAGGTATTCATTCATCAGCTCCTGCTTTTTCACTGATACATGCTACTTTCTATCCTTTTCAAAACAAACTCATATTTTTCTCATAGTGTAAAGACAATGAAGTTCCTCTCTTATGATTCTATTATCTTTGTGCCACAAATGAATAGTGACATATATTAACTGAATTTCAAACATTTATTCATAGCATAAATCTCCTGGAACAAAATATTTTCCCGACATTTGAGTCTTTTGGAGCTTGCCAAATCATTCCTTTGTCCTCTACCAGAGCTCTGAAATAACATATTTGTGAAAATGATACTTAAGAAATGACAGCAAGGTTGATAAATTGGTGCTGATTTATTGTCATTTCCTATTCATTTTTTTCCTGTCCCATACCAAAGAGCTGTAATGGGAAATAGCTTTTCATCCATGTATTAGGAAATGAACCTCAGTCTACATTGACTTTTAGCTGAGAAATTAGGTATAAGATTCTGGGATCATTCTGAGATGTCAAGTTTGTGAATGCAATTATAAATCAGAGAGATAGAAGGCTGATTTTCTACAATGATATTAGTAGGTTGTAAAGTCTCTGAAGAGCTCCAGGTATATTTGAATGGCAGTGCTATTATTTTGGTTCAAATGATGATAAATATTATTTTAGACTTTTGAATAGATAAGTCAGTGGTTCACTGAAGAGTCATCTGAAGGTTCTTTTACAGTAAAGATAGCTGGATCCCACCTCCAGAGTTTCAGATTCAGTGGACCTGGTGTGTAGTCCAAAATTTACATTTCTAATAATTTTATGGGAATCTTAATGCTGTTATTTGGGGGACCACAGTTTGACTTTCAGGGGAGTAAATCACTGACAGGTAAATCCCATGGAAGCTGAGAATTACTTGTTTTCAAGTAGAAGACAGTAAGAACTCATACATTTTGTATACGATAGGAAAGTATCTAGCCAGATAGTATCTATCATTTTTAGCCAATGTTTATTTAACACATGAACATATATATATATATGTTCACATATATATATATAATTTAAAAATTTTATTGTGTTTCCCATTCCTTAAACATTCTAGAGAATTCAAGAGTGATTCATTGACTTGTTGATTTTGTTTAGGAAAGACAAGTTCACTGACCCCAATAAATATTGTCAGCATTTTTTTTTTGCAGCAGCAGCAGCAGTGATAGAGGCCAAGGGTGGTAAGCGGTCATTTTAGTGAGGTTAGTCAAAGAAGGCCTCTAAGGGGTTGACATTTGACCTAGAATATGTAAAGAAGCAAGTTACAAAAAGATCTAAGTACAGAGTTAGCATTAGCTCAAGGTTCTAAAGTAAGAACAAGCTTGACAAAGCTGAATACAGTGCTTTTCAATTTGCTAAAAAAAAAAAAGAAAAGTCATAGAAAGTGCCATTCGATTAAAGATTAAGGTTGAAATAGAGGTTTTAGAAAAAATCAGCTAAGAACAGCTAGGGGAATTTGAGAATTAATCACATAAACTTTTTCACAGAAAAGGAAGAATAAGACTCAACAGTGTTTATTAAATGAGTATGCTGAAGTTAAGGTCACAAGCCCAAAGAGGGAGATTCCAGAGATGGGCTGAGTAGACAAAACTACCGTGGAGCTCATGTTACATTGCTGAACAACTAGAAAGTCAGTTTATCATTTACAACTGGGGCATTCTTTTCCTGGAAATGGGATATTATTTATGTCTGCTTTCCATGAATTTCCCATTGTTACAATATATGAGAAGTTGAATTTCAGAATAAATTACTTTTGACAAAAGAAGGACTCAGTGTAAAATGAAAGGGAGCAACAACACTGCAATCAACTGACCTCAGTGAGGCCCAATGACTCAAGTCAGACCCACAACATAGAACATATCTTTCTAGTTACTAGAGAGTTTAAGGATCTCTGCACTGTGACCTCAACCCAGAACATGGCTGGGAATGCAATAATGAGTTCTTACTGTTTCGGCTGCTTTTCTCCAGCCTGCGTAAAAATCATCAGCACCCTCTGCCAACATATTCTTTTTTTTTAAAAATCAGATGTAAATCTTTGTCACAGATTTACATTTGCTAATATAATGACACCTTCCTAGGACTCTACTTGGGTCCCTATGATATGCCTTTGAGGAATCCTCAAAGTCTAGCTTCTCACACATTTAGGGTTTGGAATATGGCTGCTATTGGGAATAGCTATACTCTTCTGTTATAACTATATTTTAAAAAGTTTTTTTAGAAGGTTAAATTTATTTGGAAAAATAACTTGCAATCCCCATGTTATAGGCTGAACTGCGTCCCTGCCACCACAAAACTTATATGTTGAAGTGCTATCACCATCATCTCAAAACATGACTGTGTTTAAAGGGCCTTTAAAGAGGCAATTAAAATTAAAATAAGGCTGTTAGGGTGGGCTAGAATCTGCCCACAATGCAGGAAGCACAGATTTGATTCTTGGGTTGGGAAGATCCCCTGGAGAAAAGAATGGCAACCCACTCCAGTATTCTTGCCTGGAGAATCCCATGGACAGAGGAGACTGGTGAGCTACAGTCCTTGTTGTCACAAAGAATTGGACAGGACAGCAACACTTCAGAGTGGGCTCTATTCCAATACGACTGGTATCTTTATAAGAAGAGGAAATTTGGACCTAAGAAGAAACACCAGTGATGTGTGTGCACACAGAACAAAGGCCCTGTGAGGACACAGAGAGAAATCAGCCACCTGCAAGCCAAGCAGAGAGGCTTTGGGGACAACCAAACCTGCCTAAGCCTTAATCTTGGATTTCTAGCCTCCAGAACTGTGAGAAAACACACCGTTGTATAAGTCACTCAATCTTTGATATTTTCTTACGGTAGCTCTAGCAAAGTAAAACATCCCATGATTTCTGACTATGAAAGCATCCAAACAGTACATCTCACAATGGTTGATGCATCTTTGGAACGCTGGTATTAGAGAGAGGAGAGGAGGAGAAAAAGTGGGTAGAGAAGGAGAGGAGAGGATAAATAGCCAATAAGTGGATTTCCTTTTTGTGGTAAAACAGAAATGAAATCAGATATGGTGGTTAAGTATCTGTCTGTCTAGTCCCTGTCTCTCTCACACATACACTAAAAAGAAACTGGTAAAAATGTCCTTTAGTTAGAACAATGATCTACAGATTGTCTGCTTTTTGAATTCAATAATGATTGAGAAGACTCTTGTAACAAATTAAGTTTCTTCAGAAGTAAAAAGTGTCAGATTCTATCACTTAGAATTAAGAATGGCATTTTAAAACAGTTGTGCTATAGACAGCAGTTTCCAATATGCAAAAAACACCTCCTGAACTTATATGACATTTTAAAAACTAAAGGAACATGACTGTATTCTTCTGCTACTCAGTAATCCTCTGGAACTGGGCAGGGATTTGTAATGTACACTCACAAAACAAAAAGAACAAATACTATTTGGATGTTTGCCACCTAATTGGTTGAGATCATAATTCTAACGTTCAAAAAAAACTAGAATGCAATTATAATTCTTCACTCTGTGACAGTGAATTCATCATTTTATTATCTGAGCTCTTGATTTTTTCTTCAGCTTGTAAGATAAAAGATGTAGACACATTGGCCACATAGCACAAAAATATCTATCAAACTGAAAACTTTAATACATTAATAATAGTGAAGTCACTGCTGACTTAGGCTAAGTGCTTTAATTAATGACATTGACAAGGCGAAATGTCATCATTCTGTCTTCTGTATGCCTACCTAGCTGGGCTTCCTGGTGGTTCACATGATAAAGAATCTGCCTGCAACTCAGGAGACCCAGGTTTGAGCCCTGAATTGGGAAGATCCCCTAGAGAAGAGACTGAGTACTCACTCCAGTATTCTTGCCTGGAGAATCCCACAGAGAAGTCTGGTGGGCTACAGTCCAGGGGGTCACAAAATGGCAGATATGACTGAGCAACTAAGCACAAACACACACACACACACACACACACACACACACACACATACACACACACGCCTACCTAGCTAACTCAGGATAAAACTATAAAATAAAACTAGGTAAATTAGATAACAGATCCATACTAACCACAGACTCCACTCTGAGTATCACACTAAATGAAAAAATAAAACCATGAGTTTCTGAGTGTTGGCTATGTGCCAAGCATTGGTCTAGGCTCTTCAAACACTCTTTTAATTTATCCTCACAAGAACACTAAGTATGGATCATGATCTCTGTTTTATAAATATGGATACCTAAAATCAAAAATAAAATAAATTCTCCAAGGTGGAAGAGCTACTAATTTGTAAGGGCTGAGACTTTAATATAGCTGTTTGACTCCTAGAACTCTGCTTTTTACAATTTAACATGTTCCTCTAAAACAATACCATAACTAAGACATCTTGGCCCAAATGGAGAAAAACACACAACCTCTGGTTAATGAGTCCAGTACTTATGTCTGTTCTCTTGTGATTTATACTAAAGAGGGCTTAAAAGAGTACACTGAATAAAAAATGGTGTCAACTGTGAACGGCACAACGGATCGTGGAATCTAAAGCATAACAGCTTTTTTCTCTTTGTTTGCCCTTCTCAGAAGCTTCCATAATGAAAATTACTTTCCCAAAGCATATGGCCTTTTTACGTTTTCCTTTTCCACTACTTAAAAATGTTTATGATGAAGAATAACTTTCTTCACATTCCATATGTTTGCTCATCTCAAGGAGAAATTCTGCAGATTTCGTCTGGAGCTGATTGAAGCAAAGAATTATGTTTCCCCTAATACAAAAACCATAGGCACTGGCAGAACACAGAATATAAAATATCAAACAGAGAGATGTTTTGTAGTAGGTAGTAAGTACAACTTAACTAGGGGTAGTACTGATCACAGATTGTCATTGAAGGAGATAAAATTTCAGAAAAGGCATCCATCAGTAATTTACCTATATACCCCTTTATTCATACTGTTCATAGGGTTCTCATGAAACCCATAAAGAAAGAAGATTCTCCAGAAAAAAAGAAGGGACAGAGCAAAGCAAAAACAACATCCAGTTGTGAATGTGACTGTTGATAGAAGCAAGGTCTGATGCTGTAAAGAGCAATATTGCATAGGAAGCTGGAATGTTGGGTCCATGAATCAAGGCAAATTGGAAGTGGTCAAACAGGAGATGGCAAGAGTGAACGTCAACATTCTAGGAATCAGCAAACTAAAATGGATTGGAATGGGTGAAACTCAGAGGACCATATTACCTACTACTATGGGCAGAAATCTCTTAGAAGAAATGCAGTAGCACTCATAGTCAAAAAAAGAGTCCCAAATGCAGTACTTGGATGCAGTCTCAAAAGCGACAGAATGATCTCTGTTCATTTCCAAGGCAAAACATTCAGTATTACGGTAATCCAAGTCTATGCCACAGGACTGGAAAAGATGAGTTTTCATTCCAATCTCAAAGAAAGGTAATGCAAAAGAATGCTCAAACTATTGCACAATTGCACTCATCTCACAGACTAGCAAGTAATGATCAAAATTCTCCAAGCCAGGCTTCAATTGTACGTGAGCAGTGAACTTTCAGATGTTGAAGCTAGTTTTAGAAAAGGCAGAGAAATCAGAGATCAAATTGCTAACATCCGCTGGATTGTGGAAAAAGCAAGAGAGTTCCAGAAAAACATCTATTTCTGCTTTATTGACTATGCCAAAGCCTTTGACTGTGTGGATCACAATAAACTGTGGAAAATTATTCAAGAGATGGGAATACCAGACCCCTGACCTGCCTCTAAACCTATACGCAGGTCAGGAAGCAACAGTTGGAACTGGACATGGAACAACAGACTGGTTCCAAGGAAAAGGAGTACATCAAGGCTGTATATTGTCACCCTGATTATTTAACTTCTATGCAGAGTACATCATGAGAAACACTGGGCTGCAGGAAGCAGAAGCTGGAATCAAGATTGCCGGGAGAAATATCAATAACCTCAGATATACAGATGACACCACTCTTATGGCAGAAAGTGAAGAGGAACTAAAGAGCCACTTGATGAAAGTGAAAGAGGACACTGAAAAAGTTGGCTTAAAGCTCAACATTCAGAAAACTAAGATCATGGAATCTGGTCCCATCACTTCATGAAAAATAGATGGGGAAACAGTTGCCAACTTTATTTTCTGGGCTCCATAAACACTGTGGATGGTAATTGCAACCATGAAATTAAAAGACTCCTTGGAAGGAAAGTTATGACCAATCTAGACAGCATATTAAAAGCAGAGACATGATTTTGCCAACAATGGTCAGTCTAGTCAAGGCTATGGTTTTTCCAGCAGTCATGTATGGATGTGAAAGTTGGACTATAAAGAAATCTGAGTGCCGAAGAATTGATGCTTTTGAACTGTGATGTTGGAGAAGACTCTTGAGAGTCCCTTGGACTGCAAGGAGGTCCAACCAGTCCATCCTAAAGGAGATCAGCCTTGAGTGTTCACTGGAAGGACTGATGTTGAAGCTGAAACTTCGATACTTTGGCCACCTGATGTGAAGAGCTGCTCATTTGAAAAGACCCTGATGCTGGGAAATATTGAGGGCAGGAGAAGGGGACAACAGAGGATGAGATGGCTGGATGGCATCACTAACTCAATGGACATGAGTTTGGTTTAACTCTGGGAGTTGGTGATAGACAAGGAGGCCTGGAGTGCTGCTGTCCATTTGGTTGACATGAATGAGTGGCTGAATTGAACTGAATCCCTTTGATTGATAGTTCCAGCTACCTATTGTGTGTTATATACTAGGATGATGATAGATAAAGGAGACAAAGTCATCTCCAGAGGAAATATTGCACAGGTAAAGAACCTACTCATGATTTTTTTTTAAAGTTTCCTGCTCTAGTTAATGTGATTGTGGGGTATGGCTTATATCTATGACGCTGCTAAAGAAACAAGTGATCAATAAAATCTTCTAAGATTCTATCAGCTAGATCTGTCTCTGTGTCTGTTATTCCAAGGATCCCCAAAAGGTGCAACAGGACTAGCTGAGCAGATTGTACTCATGAGAGAATCTTGGTTTTTGCAACAAATATAATGATACCAATATGTCACTGGTTCTGATAGTGAAAGATTTCTATTCAAACATAAAATTTGCCATTTTTTAATTATAAGAAGCCATTTTAAATAAAAATATTTCATCTACAAATAGGATTTGGATATTTCATTTGGCACAAAAAACTCAAGTATACTTCTATTCAACCCACAAAATAAAATCAGGAAATTACTATTTGATCTTTGTGGCAAAAATATCTTTACCCAAATTACACTATAGAATCAAGTGAGAACATGTTAGATTCTTGTGTTCCCTTTGTTCATTTTCATATCCATCCCAGCCAAGATATTTTAGTGGCAGTTATAATTGTTTTACAATAGCCTTGGAAACATGTCATATCACAGCACTTACAGAGATGCTATCATAATAGCCTGTCTCAAGAAAACCTCAGCAAAGCCTTAAAATGAAAATTTACCAAGTGGGAAACTCACAAATTAATACGGTACAAGTGAATTGAAAATTTACTTGGTAAACTAAAGCTCCAAGTCATTTAGAAACAATAAAAAACATATGTCACTGCTTGCATGTGTGTCAATCATACCAAAATTCTAAAATGAAGCCTAGTAATACCTTACTAAGGGCTTAGCTAAATAAATTCTTCAGATATTTTTAAGGAACCATGACAAAAACACATCATTGTGTTAGATGCAAAAAAGAAAAGAAAAGAAAAAGCTTATACACAAAGGTTTTTTAACGCTGGAAGTACTTTCAAAGCCTCTTAAATTAATTCAAAGGGAAAAGAATATAATCACCAGTGCTGCCATTTCTAGTGAGAGATGTTTACTACAGCAGCGAAACAAGCCCACCATGGCCCGGGGGAGCGCGTCATCACAGATTTACTAATGGCCTGGCTATATTACCTCATGACAACTGTGAGCCCAGCACTTCCAGATCTATGTGGCATGCCTGGGTCACCGTGAACCTGAATGATCTCATCTCCTAGGTACAGGCCTGGCTGTGTCAGTCATCTGTGCACAGTCAGAATCGAGCAACTCCTTTGGGTAGATTACGCTGATGGTAAGGATTTCAAGTAGGTTTTTCCAAAATACAGTCCTATCTCCTAAAAGAGTTATTATTCTTCAATTTTAGTGATGAGGCTGCTGACTGTTTTCTTGTGATACTTTGCATCTTTTACATTCATCCCTAATACCCTGCCCTTTTGCCACCTCATCATGTGCTTTACACTGGGCAATGTTCCCAATTTATCATAGGAGAAAATGGGCTTTATTTTATCTCATTTGAAAGATTTTGGTCCAATTAGCAGCATGATTTAGTTCTTAAGTAAATATCTTGAACTAGACAAAATCTTGAAATAGAGTTTTCACCTCAGATACTACAGGAATCATTTGGTTAATAGTTATAAAAGTAGATTATTTGTATTTATAGATTGAACAATTACCCTTTCAACTTAATATATAATTTTCCTGAAGCCCAAATTTGAATCATACACATTAGGATATACTAGAATGAGGTTCTATGCAGGTAAACAAGCAAAACAAATGGATTAAAATTCATATCCCAGTACTAAGTACTTTTTATTTGTGGAGGCATACATATTTTTGTGGGGGAAGGGGAAAATATAATCTCTTATTTGAAAATGGAAATCCGCAAAGGTCCCACAAACATCTCTCACAAAAATCAAGGATTTACTGGAAGATGACAAATATCAAGAAACCATAGCAAATATATCTTAATAGTCATTCTTCTGAGGCTATATTCAACCTGTTTCCTTTTCACACAGCCCTCCAGCTAACTGCTTACCAATTCATCATGATAGGCATGAGAAATAAAATCTACTTGCCAATCCTGGTTTACTATGTATAAAGAACCACTGGAAGGGTTGCCTTTATTTTGATATTTTCTTTACCATTTTAGTCTTCTATAACCTAAAGACAGTTAATAAAATCAAAGTGGCCAATTGCATTGGAAGATAATTAGTATATTTAGGGAAAAAATGACAATAGATTTATGCCCAATCATAAGTAATTTAGATATTTTCTATTAGCATATTAGCTTTTAAAACATTTTTAGAAAACTCTAGTGCAAAAAATAAGGTGCTGAATGGCTATAATCTATACAATACTTAATGGATGTAAGTATCCATTACTTCACTTCAAATTCAACATTCTTGGCTTCTTCCAAGATTGTGCCCTCAGTACAAGTAATTACTAACTCTTCCATAGCATTCAAAATTAATCTTTCTTCTCTATATTAATGTGACTTGTAGATATTTACATTTGATAAATATCAGAGATTCAATATAGCTTAGTTATGGTTGGATCTAATCATGTAAGAGGCATCATGCTACTCAAGTGTTCACACAGACAGAGTGATGAATATTTGAATTAGGTCAATTTTGGAAAGTTCTCTGGCCTTGTCTGCCAGTGGCATGGATCTCTTTGACCCTAACCTTTTAAGTGCACTTTCAAATTGATGTGAAAGACGAGAGAGAGAGAGAGAGAGAGAGAGAGAGAGAAATAACTATCAGTTTCAAAACAAAAACAAAATGAATGCACACTGGTTGACAATTGAGTTTCTAAAAGGCCACTTAAATGGAATCAAAGGTCGTCCTTAAAGGTATTATTAGGAAAAATATTACATGCAGTCTACCTTTTCTGAGAGTCATAATATTTTAAAAAGCAATGCTCTATTAGAGAGATTTTTAAAAGTACTTCTTGTCTTATTATTACTTTAATTCATAGTGAGCTAGTGGGATTTCTCATTTGAAATGTCAGGTTTATAACTAGAAATCCTACAATAGAAAGTTTATTTTTTCTAAAGACATAGGTAGTTTTTCAAAGATTTAAATTTCTAATATATCAGTTAGATAAATATTTATTGACCCTTTCAAATTATAAATTAATTTTATACTAATTTTTTTGGGTTTCCCTGGTGACTCAATGGTAAAGAATCTGCCTGCAATGCAGGTTCAATCCCTGGATTGGAAATATCACCTGGAAAAATGTATGGCAACCCACTCCAGTATCCTTGCCTGGGAAATTCCAGGGACAGAAGAGTCAGATATAAACTAGTGACTAAACCACCATTGCCACTACTTCTTTTTTCTTTTGACTGTGTTAATGAAATAATAAACTACTTTGAGGAGTCAGCTTTAAGATTTGTAAAGCAAAACTTAAAAGATTGTATAATTTATTTAGATAAGAGATTAAATTTTGCCTACTTCCCTTTAAGATTGAAGGCAATATTATTATAACAGCCTAGATGGGGAAACAGTGAAAACAGTGTCAGACTTTATTTGGGGGGGGCTCCAAAATCACTGCAGATGGTGACTACAACCATGAAGTTAAAAGACCCTTACTCCTTGGAAGAAAAGTTATGACCAACCTAGATAGCATATTCAAAAGCAGAGACATTACTTTGCCAACAAAGGTCCATCTAGTCAAGGCTATGGTTTTTCCAGTGGTCATGTGTGGATGTGAGAGTTGGACTGTGAAAAAAGCTGAGCGCGGAAGAATTGATGCTTTTGAACTGTGGTGTTGGAGAAGACTCTTGAGAGTCCCTTGGATTGCAAGGAGATCCAACCAGTCCATTCTGAAGGAAATCAACCCTGGGATTTCTTTGGAAAGACGGATGCTAAAGTTGAAACTCCAGTACTTTGGCCACCTCATGTGAAGAGTTGACTCATTGGAAAAGACTCTGATGCTGGGAGGGATTGGGGGGCAGGAGGAGAAGGGGACGACAGAGGATGAGATGGCTGAATGGCATCACCGACTCGATGGACGTGATTCTGAGTGAACTCCGGGAGATGGTGATGAACAGGGAGGCCTGGCATGCTGCAATTTATGGGGTCAGAGTCGGACACGACTGAGCGACTGAACTGAACTGAACTGAAGCATTGTCACTGAGACAGGAGTAAATTACTGAGATTTTGAGATACAGCAATGCTTCACTGTGCATGCGTGCTCAGTCTTTCAGTTGTGTCTGACTCTGTGACTCCAGGGACTGTAGCCTGCCAGGCTCCTCTGGCCATGGGATTTCCAAGCAAGAATCCTGGAGTGGATTGTCACATATGGAACCCACGTCTCCTGTGCTGGCAGGCAGATTCTTTATCCCTGAGTTACTTGGGAAAACTCAATCCTTTAAATCAACCTTTTATCTTTTGTGATGTTTCTATCCTGAGAGCATCGTTGCACCTCTCTCAAGTAAACTAATTAATTTCTTTTTCAGTTGTAGCTGGTGCTAGTGGTAAAGAACCTGCTTCCCCAAACAGGAGACATAAGAGACACACGTTTGATCCTTGGATTGGGAAGATCCCCTGAAGAAAGGCATGGCAACCCACTCCAGCATTCTTGCATATAGAATCCCCATGAACAGAGGAGTCTTGCAGGCTACAGTCCNTAAAAAAATTTAAGCTGTCTGATAAAAGGAAACTAGGTTGGTTAAAATTTTTCTCTTGCAATTACAGGGTGAAAAATCTCATTTATTCAGGATTGTTATTACTTCAGAATTTGTGACAATTAGGGAAATGAGTAGATTGAAATTTATAGTTATATTATCATCAAATAAAAATTTTACTCTTTAACATAGTCTACTTTTTCTCATATTTTTCTCATGTTTTAAATATACTTTTAGTAAACATCAATAGATTTGATTTATGTTTTATGATTGAAATATGATTTATGTTTAAGCAATTTAAGTAGATGATATAGATGATGAAAAAGCTCTTAATTTGTTCATAATGAATGCATTATCACTAGTTACTTCTCCTTTGGTTTATTCCACAAATAAAACTGCAGTCCCCTAAAGGAAGGAGGGAGACCTCTATTTGTGAAGTCCATTACACATATGCTCAGAGTGCTCACATGCTCAGTTGTGTCCGACTCTTTGTGACCCCGCAGAATCTATTCTTAGTTGCTAGTTCAAAAACAGTTATCAAGGGGTATTCCTTTGAACAGTACTGTGTTAGTCTTTAGGGGACTCAACAATAAACTAGATAAAATCTATAGATCAAGGTACTACTATTATTCTAATGGTGAACCAACGTAATAAATATGTTTACTTTGTGTCTGTCCCCAGTCGTGTCCAACTCTTTGTGACCCCATGACTGTAGCCTGCCAAGCTACTCTGTCGGAGGCAAGAATACTGGAGGAGGTTGCCATTTCCTACTCCAGGGGATCTTCTCGATTCAAGGATCTAACCTATGTCTCTTGCATCTTCTGCACTGGCAGGCAGATTTTTTACCACTGTGCCTCCCAAGAAGCCCCTACGTTTACTTTATCTACTCATAAAGCCATCCACAAAAATTCACAGGAGTGCTGCCAATCCAAATGGTGATGGCAGTCAGGAATAACAACAGGTGCGATGAAAGGACCTCTTAGGAAGGAAATTAACAATGCAAAAGTTGTTGCTCCATTATTGTATTTTTCTCTTAATAAAGTATATATTTAGTTCACATTCTAGGGTCAAACTTTTTGTACTCAAATCTAATCTGTACAACATTCCACCTGTATGTCCTTGGGGGCTTTATTAACTTAAAAAAAATTAATTTACAGGATTATGCTAGTTTCAAATATACAATAGTCCAATACTTTACATATGATATTTCATTTAATGTTATTATAAAATATTAACTATATTCCCTGTACTGCACAATATACTTTATTGTGTCTTAATTTTCTCATCTGTAAAGGAAGTGGTAACATTTCCTGGGTTGCAAAGACTAATGAGACACTACAAATTCTGATATACAAAAACTATATACAAAAAATATATATATACAAAAACTGATATAAGTTTTGACAGATGGCAAGTTCTCAAAAAATGCTGGCTACTATCATCAGCATTATCATGTAAGCAGTTAGGAAAATATTTATTATCTCTACAGTGTACTGGCTCTCTCAATAAATTGTGCTGAAAACTTGAGATCTGGGCTAGGAGCAAGTCTTAGGAAATTTACAATGTGTGAATAGTGAGAGAACTCAAGAGAGGTTTAAAACTCAGGATGTATGTGTTTACCTTTCAAGAGACCGAGGACCATGGAGTTGTCTTCAGATCATATTAAGTCAGACACAATGGGGCTGACTGCCCAATGGAGAGATTTACATTTCAAAAGGCTCAAGTGAAAACCCATTATCCTTTTTTTCCCATCTGCAAAGAACAGAAAATTTTCTCCTTCCTTTTTGGGATGTGTAGGGAAGGTAGCTGTCCTTTTCTACAGTATATAGGCAGAAAAAATCCATTTACTTTTATCCCGTATGGAGTGCAAGGTCCCTTACATAGTTAATCTTACCATTTGTCTTTCATTGTGTGCTTTACCAATAAACTCCAGGATAAAAGAGGTCAACACAATTATTGATGACTGTTAATGACTACATCTGCCTCTAATCCAGAACATCTTGGGTGCATACTCAGGATAAAACTAATAATTGTTTTTTAACAACCCAACAATCATCATCACCACCAACAATATCATCATTATCATTATGATGGCAGGAAATAGCTACAATCTAGCTGCTAGATTTGCAAAAAGCTGGCTTTCTTTCTTCCTGGGTGCAGAGTGAGAGTATAACTCCCAGCCTCTGTTGCACATCAGTACAGCCATGTGACTAAGTTTTGGCCAACAGAATATGGACACAAGAGAATGCCTCCTCTAGGCCAGGTCTGGCCTCACCTAGAGCCAGACATCCTAAAATGAGAAGTCAAGTGGGCCTTAGGAAGCATCACTAGGAACAAAGCTAGGGGAGGTGATGGAATCCCAGTTGAGCTATTTCAAATCCAAAAATATGATGCTGTGAAAGTACTGCACTCAATATGCCAGAAGATTTGGAAAACTCAGCATTGGCCACAGGACTGCAAAAGGTCAGTTTTCATTCCAATCCCAGAGAAAGGCAATGCCAAAGAATGCTCAGATTATCACACAATTACACTCATCTCACATGATAGCAAAGAAATATTTTCTGAAGCATCACTTTTTCCACTTTTATAAAAAAGAAACATTTTTTAAAAACCTAAAATCAAAGATTTAAACTTTTGACCTTTTCCAAAATGACAAAATAATCAGAGAAAAAGACCATCTCATTTTGTCAATTATGAATTCTTCTTATGGATTATAGATCTAGGAAGATGTAGACTTAGCGGCAGAGAAGGAGTTAAGCACCATCTGGCAGACAGAGTACTCACACACAGTAAGAGCCTTGACTTCATAAATGAAGTATATATTTCACCTCGGAATAAGAATTCACTTTATATTGAATATAAAGGTATGCCTCCTAAATATTCAACTTTTTTTGAAATTCACAAGGGCCATATTTTATTGTTTTCAGATCAAATAAAAATAACAACATGGCTTCCCATGGTGACTCAGTGGTATAGAATCTGCCTGCCTATGTAGAAGACACATGTTTGATCCTTGGTCCAGAGGCACCACAACTACTAAGCCTGTGCTCTAGAGCCCGGGAGCTGCACCTACGAAAGCCCACATGCCCTAGACCCTGTGCTCCACAAGTGAAGTCACCACAGTGAGAAGCCTGAGCACCCCAGTGAGAGTAGCCCCTGCTCGCCACAACTAGAGAAAAGCCAGTGCAGCGATGAAGACCCAGCACAGCCAAAAATAAATACAATAAAAAAAATAATGAAACATGTAGATATATACTTTTTTCATTTGCAAATTTAAAAGACAGACTTAATTGATTATGCTCACACCTCCTGTCCAAAGCTGTCTGATTTCTACCACATAGTCTATCCATTTCTGTAATGTGTTCTTATGTCACTAGATATTATCAGACTCCTTGAGATTATGCACAGAAGAGCTACACACCTTCCTTTCAAAGGCTCTACGTACCATGGCAGTGGTGAGTCACTGTGGCATTTCTATCCCTCTGGCACTTCTCTCAGTCAATAGCAATGTTAAGTAACAGCAGGTGTTTCCTTCATATTCATTGATTCAACCATGAATCAGACTCTCATTATCTTAGGCCTGAGTTACAGACTCTGACTCTGAACTCCCCTTCACTGTTCAATCTTAATATGATTTTGTGATACTGTGATTTATTATAAAAAATATATATTTGATTTTTGTTCCCAGTTTTGGTTCACAGGTCCCAAAACCCTTGAAATTTCCTAAGTGTAGAGAGTGACAAAGGTATCTGTTGTTTTGTTAGTGGTGTGACTTTTGGAAATCATCTAAGTCCACTCCCTGACCACTAGGGAGGGAAGGGGAGCTGAGATTGAAACTACTGCCAGTGGCCAATGACTTAATCAATCATGTCTATGTATCAATGGGCATGATTAGTAAATCATACCTAAGTATTAATAGGCATGATTAACAGTAAACTTTCATAAAAAACAAAAGGACATGATCTGGACAACTTCTGAGCTGGTGATCACAGAGAAATATGGAGGAGACTGGAGTACATGAAGAGGATATGAAGGCTCAATGCCTCTTTCCATGTACATTGCCTTATACAGCTCTTCCACCTGACTGTTTCTGAGTTATAGCTTTTTACCATAAATCAATAATCTAATAAGTCAAATATTTCTTTGAGTTCTGAGAGCCACTCTAGCAAATTAATTGAACCCATGAAGGTCATGGTAACCAACCTACATCCAGTTGGTCAGAAGAACAGATAACAACTGGGCTTGTGAATGGCATCTGAAACCCAAAAAGAGGGTCAATAGAACTCCCAATGTAAAGCCCATAGTTCAGAAGCACAGGTATTATAATAATCTGAACTTGCAACTGGCACCTGAAATTGAAGGTGGATGAGGTAGAGGGAGTAGTCTTTACCGAGCCCTTAACTTGTGGAATCTGGTGCTATCTCCAAGTAGGTAGTATCAAAATTCAGTTGAATTCTCAGACACTGCTTGTGTTCAAGAATTGCTTGTTTTCCCTGGTGGTTCAGTGGTGAAGAATCTGCCTGCAGTGCATGAGATGCAGGTTCAATCCCTGGATCGAGAAGATCCCCTGGAGAAGGAAATGGCAATCCACTACAGTATTCTTGCCTGGGAAATCTCATGGAGAGGCTTGGGGGGCTACAATCCATGAGTCCTGCCTCCAATTTGGTCAGAAAGAAAGTGATCCCTGTAAAATTAGAATTATGAGAGGATGAAAGAACACAATTCAGTTTGTAGGAAGTCAGGTCCCATGATATGTGAGTGACACATGAACTTTCTTTCACCTCCACTGATGGTGTTATTTTCACTTAAAATGTTTTTCCCTTATAAATTTTAGCATGTTCAAATTTTTCTTCAGTGTTTGAAACATTTTAGATTCTTTTTACTCATATAACAAAATTTAGCACTTGCATTGGGAAAAGGTAATGGCACCCCACTCCAGTACTCTTGTCTGGAGAATCCCAGAGACAGGGGAGCCTGGTGGGCTTCCATCTATGGGGTTGCGCAGAGTCAGACACTGAAGCGACTTAGCAGCACTTACATTTTACATTCAAAACAATTAAAAAAATAGAGGTCACTGGAAAATATTTTCCTTAAAGTTAAAACTTAAATATAACTCCAATTGAAACTGTCACTAACAGTAAATGGGACAGTGGACAATTTAAAATCAAGATGCTGAAAGAAGAAAATTAGGCCAAGGGAATTTTATGTTTACTAAGATTTCACCAGTTTTAAGGGACTTGATATTGAAATAAACACAGCATCTTAACCAAAGGCTGATAACTGAACATATATAAATGTTTAGATTAACTCTTTAATAAACTGCATGGCTTTTCTTTCATAGTGTCAATTAAATCATTCACAATTAATGACTTAAGAAAAATTCCAAATTATGCAGCTAAAGACTCTGTGATAAACTGACTAATGCTGCTGCTGCTGCTGCTGCTGCTGCTGCTGCTGCTAAGTCGCTTCAGTCGTGTCCAACTCTGTGTGACCCCATAGATGGCAGCCCACCAGGCTCCCCCATCCCTGGGATTCTCCAGGCAAGAACACTGGAGTGGGTTGCCATTTCTTTCTCCAATGCATGAAACTGAAAAGTGAAAGTGAAGTTGCTCAGTCATGTCTGACTCTTCACGACCGCCTGGACTGCAGCCTACCAGGCTCCTCTGTCCATGTGATTTTCAAGGCAAGAGTACTGGAGTGGGGTGCCACTGCCTTCTCCGAGACTGACTAATAACTCCCAACAATATCTAGGTTCTAATATCTGAAGCCTGTGAGTCTTAACTTTTTTGAAAAAAGTGACTTTAATAGGTGATTAAGGATTTTGAGATCAGCCTGGATTATCTGGTTGTGCCCTAAATTTAGTCAGGTGTGGTATAAAAGAGGAGGCAGAGTGCAACAGGACTAGAGAGACAAGGGTAATGTGACAACTGAAGTAAGATGAGACTCTGCTGGTTTTAAAGATGAAGGAAGGGACCAGCCACTCAGAAATGCAAAGAATACTACTCTAAGAAGTTGGAGAAGCAAGGTACAGATTCTCTCCTTAGAGCCTTGAAGAGATCATAATGCTGGTAACACTAGACACCAAGTTGGCATTCACTAATCACTAGAAATTTTATTTCCTAACTATTTGTGTGCCCAGGCATTATTAGTTTAATGAATTATTGACTGTAAAACTTATAATAGTAATAGTAATAAAGTCAGACACATTTTCCTTTATATAATTTCTCCAATTTTTTCCACCCCTAGTATAGACAGACTCATCTCACTATGCTAGAAAAATCAGTGTAGATTCAGCCAAGATATATAACACCTGCCAGATATGCTTGGGTTCTTTGGATGATAGCATTGAGCAGGTAGGCAAAGGTGAAGTGGTGGATACCATTTGTTTAAAATAGATGGAAATTTTAGCATACATCATTGAATTTGTACTCTCCAAATGCTTAGGTTTAAAAGTCAGTAATCCAGGCAGAGAAAGCTGCAAAGACACTTAAACGGATCTAAAATTTTCTTTAGAAGAAAAGACGTGCTCTAGAAAAAGTAAATACTTGTAACAAGGAAATAAAAAGGGCCACTCAATTTCACAAGAAGCAGTCTTGAGAAATTTTCTGTGGCCTGACATACAAATGACCTGGAGGAAAGTAAAACACAAAGTAAAATAGAACAAAAGAAATTGCCTGTAAATGAACCTGATCACTTTCTCAAGTAGACAGCGTTATTGGGTTGATTGGGAACTTGTTTCTGGCTCTGCTAATTTGTAGAACACTAATTTTACCAGGGAAAGGCATAAAATCTCCAGTGCTAGGGAGTACAGATGCATTTATTTTTTGAATTTGCAGAATTGTTTTGAAATATTATCACACAGAATTCTAAATACTCAAATGACCATGTAGAAACTACAATGCACACTTGGCTCAAATCCCTTTACTCTTTTAAACACATTTCTTTAGTTAAATAGATTATTAATTCTAAAATCCAGTGAAGTGACAGGTAATGAAATGAGGTAACTTTATGTAAGGGAGACTAATGCAAAGGTTGCTTAAATTCAGTATAAAGAACATTTGATATGTGAAGGCTGGAAGATTATTTGAACAATTAAATCTTTATTGCATTCACCAATAGTTACCTGAGGTTAGTGATCTTATTTTCCATAACTAAGGACAAGGCAAGGCAGAGCTTTCATTCGCAAGAAAATGAGCTAGATAAAAATCTTATTAGGAATGCTCTCCAGCTTGAACTGCAACCAAAGAGCTCAACAGTGCTTGTCAAGAAGAAAGTGAGGGCTCCAGTCTTTATTAGCTTTGCAGGTCAAACACAGAGCCTGCTGTGACTGAATAATGAAGAAATTCATCCAATTGTTTTAAGACATTTGTACTGTATTCTTTAGGTTTAGTTTCAATATTCCCTTGCACATTTTGGAAAACAACTTGCAGTTATTCACCTTTCTTTGTTGTCATTAGGGTTTCATCATTTCTGGAAATATTTTTGAAGAGGAAACAAAGGAATATATCAAGATTTAATGCTTGATATATGCACTTCATATGACTATGAACAGCTATATGAATATATTTTAGTATTCTGGTACTGTAGAGTTCATGAATAGTGTGTCCACTGCAGGCATCCCTGTCAGCTCAGCTGGTAAAAGAATACACCTGCCAATACAGGAGACCTCGGTTTGACCCTTGGGTTGGGAAGATCTCCTGGAAAAGGGAATGGCTACCTACTCCAGTATTCTGGCCTGGAGAATAATAATTCCATGGACAGAGGAGCCTGGTGGGCTACAGTTCACGGGGTTGCAGAGAGTCAGACATGACTAATGGAATAACACTAACTAATGAAGAAAGTAGGGAAAACCACTTGACCATTCAGGCATGACCTAAATCAAACCCCTTATGATTATACAGTGGAAGTGAGAAATAGATTTAAGGGACTAGATCTGATAGATAGAGTGCCTGATGAACTATGGACTGAGGTTCGTGACATTATACAGGAGACAGGGATCAAGACCACCCCCATGGAAAAGAAATGCAAAAAAGCAAAATGGCTGTCTGAGGAGGCCTTACAAATAGCTGTGAAAAGAAGAGAAGTGAAAAGCAAAGGAGAAAAGGAAAGATATAGACATCTGAATGCAGAGTTTCAAAGAATAGCAAGAAGAGATAAGAAAGCCTTCCTCAGTGATCAATGCAAAGAAATAGAGGAAAAAAACAGAATGGGAAAGACTGGAGATCTCTTCAAGAAAATTAGAGATACCGAGGGAACATTTCATGCAAAGATGGGCTCGATAAAGGACAGAAATGGTATGGACCTAACAGAAGCAGAAGATATTAAGAAGAGGTGGCAAGAATACATGGAAGAACTCTACAAAAAAGATCTTCACGAAGAGTGGTCCTAAGATGGCAGAGGAATAGGACAGGGAGACCACTTTCTCCCACACAAATTCATCATAAGAACATTTCAACGCTGAGTAAATTCCACAAAACAACTTCTGAATGTCGGCAGAGGACATCAGGCACTCAGAAAAGCAGCTCATTGTCTTCAAAAACAGGTAGGAAAAAATATAAAAGACAAAAAAAGAGACAAAAGAGGTAGGGAGGGAGCTTAGTCCTGGGAAGGGAGTCTTAAAAAGAAGTTTCCAAACACCAGGAAACACTCTCACTGCCGAGTCTGTGGCAAGCCTGGAAGCACAGAGGGCAACATAACAGGGAGGAAAAATAAATAAATAATTAAAGCCCACAGATTACAAGCCCAATGATAACTCCCCCAGTGGAGAAGCAGCACAGATGCCTGCATCCACCACTAGCAAGCGGGGGCTGGGAAGGGAGGTGTGGGCTGCATTGCTTTACAAGGATTGGGCCTGAATGCCCTGAATGCCCCGAGTGTAACCAGAACAAGCTAACTTGGGCTAGCAAACCAGGCTGTGGGATAGCTACCACGTGAAAAGCTCTAACATAAGACACTGCCAGGACCACGCACAGAACAAAGGACAGAACAGAATTAGCCGGCTGCAGACCATCCCCATCAGGTGACAGGCAGCCAGAGCTGGAAGGGCCGGAAGGGGGTAATTGCAGCCCCAGAGAGACATTACCTACAAAACTGCAAATAGGCTTCTTTGCTAACTAAGACTTCTTGGGGTTCTGGACAGTCATTATCCGCCTGAGAAAGTACGCCAGCTGTACACCCAGAAAACTGAGCAACAGGGATGGGAGAGGCGATAAGTCACAGCGACTGCACTCGCCAAACACCTGAGCTACTCGGACCTGGGAAGGGCACAAAACGCAGGCCCAACCAGTCTGCAACTCTGAGGACTACCTGGGTTCCTGAGCATGAGTGGCTTAGACCTAGGAGGTGCATGCAGCCCAGGGCCCGACTCAGAGGGTTCCCAGTGGAGCAACCTAGAGCCTGAGCTGTGTGCATCATGAGTGGGGGCAGGCCCAGCAGGGCTGAGACACTGTGAGCACTCGCCAGTGTTATTTGTTTGCAGTACCCCTCCCTCCCCATAGCATGACTGAACAACTGAGCCTAAAAAAAACTGTCCTCCACAGCCCCCCTTGTGTCAGGGCAGAAATTGGATACTGAAGAGACCAGCAAATAGAAGAAGCTAAAAGAGAGGGAATCGCCTTGGAAGTGACAGGTGCAATAGATTAAAATCATGTCATTAGTACCCACTACATAGGAAGGGGCTTATAGATCTTGAGAAATATAAGCCAGACCAAGGAACTATCTGAAAATAAAATGACCCCAAACTGCCCACAACACCACCAGAGAAAGTCCTAGATATATCTTTACCATTTTTATGATCATTCTTTTTTTTATTTTTTGATGTTTCTTTTTTCTTCTTTTCTTTTTCTTTTTTTTAAACACTTTTTAATTTTTAAGTCCTCTATTTCTCCTTTAGTTTTCATTTCTATAACCTACTATTACTCCCCCCCAAAACAAGACCCTATTTTTAAAGCTAACTTCATATATATATTTTTTAAATTTTTAAATTATTTTTTAATAATTCTTGTGACTTTGTTTTTTT
>SJYQ01002600.1:142939-164708 GCA_006410935.1 Redunca redunca | reverse complement strand
AAAAAAGAAAACTACAGGCCAATATCACTGATGAACATAGATGCAAAAATCCTCAACAAAATTCTAGCAATCAGAATCCAACAACACATTAAAAAGATCATACACCATGACCAAATAGGCTTTATCCCAGGGATGCAAGGATTCTTCAATATCCACAAATAATCAATGTAATTCACCACATTAACAAATTGAAAAATAAAAGCCATATGACTATCTTAATAGATGTAGAGAAAGCCTTTGACAAAATTCAACATCCATTTATGATAAAAACTCTCCAGAAAGCAGGAATAGAAGGAACATACCTCAACATAATAAAAGCTATATATGACAATCCCACAGTAAACACTATCCTCAATGGTGAAAAATTGAAAGCATTTCCCCTAAAGTCAGGAACAAGACAAGGGTGCCCACTTTCACCACTACTATTCAACATAGTTCTGGAAGTTTTGGCCACAGCAATCAGAGCAGAAAAAGAAATAAAAGGAATCCACATTGGAAAAGAAGAAGTAAAACTCTCACTGTTTGCAGATGACATGATCCTCTACATAGAAAACCCTAAAGACTCCACCAGGAAATTACTAGAGCTAATCAACGAATATAGTCAAGTTGCAGGATATAAAATCAACACAAAGAAATCCCTTGCATTATACACTAATGATGAGAAAGTAGAAAAAGAAATTAAGGAAACAATTCCATTCACCATTGCAATGAAAAGAATAAAATACTTAGGAATATATCTACCTAAAGAAACTAAAGACCTATATATGGAAAACTATAAGACACTGATGAAAGAAATCAAAGAGGACACTAATGGATGGAGAAATATACCATGTTCCTAGACTGGAAGAATCAATATAGTGAAAATGAGTATACTACCCAAAGCAATCTACAGATTCAAAGCAATCCCTATCAAGCTACCAGCGGTATTTTTCACAGAGCTACAACAAATAATCTCACAATTTGTATGGAAATACAAAAAACCTCGAATAGCCAAAGCAATCTTGAGAAAAAAGAATGGAACTGGAGGAATCAATCTGACTGACTTCAGGCTCTACTGCAAAGCCACAGTCATCAAGATAGTATGGTACTGGCACAAAGACAGAAATATAGATCAATGGAACAAAATAGAAAGCCCAGAGATAAATCCACAAATCTATGGACACCTTACTTCGACAAAGGAGGCAAGAATACACAATGGATTAAAGACAGTCTCTTTAACAAGTGGTGCCGGGAAAACTGGTCAACCACTTGTAAAAGAATGAAACTAGAACATTTTCTAACACCATACATAAAAATGAACTCAAAATTGGTTGAAGATCTAAATGTAAGACTAGAAACTATAAAACTCCTAGAGGAGAACACAGGCAAAACACTCTCCAACATACATCACAGCAGGATCCTCTATGATCTACCACCCAGAATATTGAAAATAAAAGAAAAAATAAACAAATTGGACCTGATTAAAATTAAAAGCTTCTGCACAACAAAGGAAACTATAAGCAAGGTGAAAAGACAGCCTTCAGAATGGAAGAAAATAATAGCAAATGAAGCAAATGACAAAAAACTAATCTCAAAAATATACAAGCAACTTATGCAGCTCAATTCCAGAAAAATAAACGACCCAACCAAAAATGGGCCAAAGAACTAAATAGACATTTCTCCAAAGAAGACATACGGATGGCTAATAAACACATGAAAAGATGCTTAACATCACTTATTATTAGAGAAATGCAAATCAGGACAACAATGAGGTACCATTTCACACCAGTCTGAATGGCTGCAATCCAAAAGTCTACAAGCAATAAATGCTGGAGAGGGTGTGGAGAAAAGGGAACCCTCTTACACTGTTGGTGGGAATGCAAACTAGTATAGCCACTATGAAGAACAGTGTGAAGATTCCGTAAAAAACTGGAAGCAGAACTGCCTTATGACCCAGCAATCCCACTGCTGGGCATACACACCGAGGAAACCAGAATTGAAAAAGACACGTGTACCCCAATGTTCATTGCAGTATTGTTTATAATAGCCAGGACATAGAAGCAACCTAGATGTCCATCAGCAGATGAATGGATAAGAAAGCTGTGGTACATATACACAATGGAGTATTACTCAGCCATCAAAAAGAATATATTTGAATCAGTCCTAATGAGGTGGATGAAACTGGAGCCGATTATACAGAGTGAAGTAAGCCAGAAAGAAAAACATCAATACAGTATACTAACACATATATATTGAATAAAGAAAGATGGTAATGATAACCCTGTATGCAAGATAGCAAAAGAGATGCAGATATACAGAACAGACTTTTTGACTCTGTGGGAGAGGGAGAGGGCGGGATGAGTTGGGATAATGGCATTGAAACATGTATAATATCATATAAGAAACGAATCGCCTGTCTAGGTTCGATACAGGATACAGGATGCTTGGGGCTGGTGCACTGGGATAACTCAGAGGGATGGTATGTGGAGGGAGGTGGGAGGGCGGTTCAGGAGTGGGAACTTATGTACACCTGTGGCAGATTCATGTTGATGAATAGCAAAACCAATACAGTATTGTAAAGTAAAAAAATAAAATAAAAAGATCTTCACAACCAAGAAAATCACGATGGTATGATCACTCACCTAGAGCCAGACATCCTGGAATGTGAATTCAAATGGGCCTTAAAAGCATCACTATGAACAAAGCTAGTGGAGGTGATGGAATTCCAGTTGAGCTCTTTCAAATCCTGAAAGATGATACTATGAAAGTGCTGCACTCAATATGCCAGCAAATTAGGAAAACTCAGCAGTGACCACAGGACTGGACAAGGCCAGTTTTCATTCTAATCCCAAAGAAAGGCAATGCCAAAGAATGCTCAAACTACTGCACAATTGCACTCATCTCACACGCTAGCAAAGTAATGTTCAAAATTCTCCAAGCCAGGTTTCAGCAATACATGAACCGTGAATTTCCAGATATTCAAGCTGGTTTTAGAAAAGGCAGAAAACCAGAGATCAAATCGCCATCACCGGGTGGATCATCGAAAAAGCAAGAGACTTCCAGAAACACATCTATTTCTGCTTTATTGACTATGCCAAAGCCTTTGACTGTGTGGATCACAATAAACTGTGGAAAATTCTTAAGAGATGGGAATACCAGACCAACTGACCTTCCTCTTGAGAAACCTATATGCAGGTCAGGGAGCAACAGTTAGAACTGGACATGGAACAACAGACTGGTTCCAAATAGGAAAAGGAGTAAGTCAAGGCTGTATATTGTCACCCTGCTTATTTAACTTATATGCAGAGTACATCATGAGAAATGCTGGTCTGGAAGAAGCACAAGCTGGAATCAAGATTGCTGGGGAAAATATCAATAACCTCAGATATGCAGATGACACCACCTTTATGGCAGAAAGTAAAGAGGAACCAAAAAGCCTCTTGATGAGAGTGAAAATGAAAAAGCTGGTTTAAAGCTCCACATTCAGAAAACAAAGATCATGGCATTTGGTCCCATCACTTCATGGGAAATAGATGGAGAAATAGTGGAAACAGTGTCAGATTTTATTTTGGGGGGCTTCAAAATCACTGCAGATGGTGAGTGAAGCCATGAAATTAAAAGACTCTTACTCCTTGGAAGAAAAGTTATGACCAACCTAGATATCATATTGAAAAGCAGGGACACTGCTTTGCCAACAAAGGTCCATCTAGTCAAGGCTATGGTTTTTCCAGTCATGTATGAATGCGAGATTTGGACTGTGAAGAAAGCTGAGCGCTGAAAAATTGATGCTTTTGAACTGTGGTGTTGGAGAAGACTCCTGAGAGTCCCTTGGACTGCAAGGAGATCCAACCAGTCCATTCTAAAGGAGATCATCCCTGGGTGTTCTTTGGAAGGAATAATGCTAAAGTTGAAACTCCAGTACTTTGGCCACCTCATGTGAAGATCTGGTTCATTTGGAAAGACTCTGATGCTGGGAAGGATTGGGGGCAGGAGGAGAAGGGGATGACAGAGGATGAGACGGCTGAATGGCATCACCGACTCGATGGACGTGAGTTTGAGTGAACTCCAGGAGATGGTGATGGACAGGGGGGGCTGGCGGGCTGCAATTCATGGGGTCTCAAAGAGTTGGACACGACTGAGCGATGAACTGAACTGAATGTAAATTTGCTTATCTGCTTTTTATCTTTGTTTCTTATACTCAAGTGGACTACAAGCAGTTCAGGGAACCCTGTAAAACACCTTAAAAAGGCTGGAGTCACAAGTACAAATTATTTTAGAGTCTGGGTTTCATGGAATCTATAGCAATATGAAGACATGCCTTGCTGCTGCTGCTGCTAAGTCACTTCAGTCATGTCCAACTCTGTGCAACCCCATAGACAGCAGCCCACCAGGCTCCCCCATCCCTGGGATTCTCCAGGCAAGAACACTGGAGTGGGCTGCCATTTCCTTCTCCAATGCATGAAAGTGAAAAGTGAAAGTGAAGTCACTCAGTCGTGTCCGATTCTTCGTGACCCCATGGACTGCAGCCTTCCAGGCTCCTCCATCCATGGGATTTTCCAGGCAAGAGTACCTGAGTGGGGTGCCATTGTCTTCTCCAGAAGACATGCCTTAGCTGAATGCAAATTTTACTTTAATTCTGTTGACCAAAGAAAGGACACTATGTGTAAGTTTGGGGTCACTATTCTGTGACTTCTATCACAGAAGCTACTTTCCAGGATTTGTTGAGAACATCTAATCATACATTCCATAGTGAGATCTAAATACCAATTCATATACGTAATTCTATACATAATTCATAGTACATAGAGTGTTCTGAAGAAAATTCTTATTAGGAAAAATGGTTAGAAAGCCTTAGGAACTCAAGCAAGGAATGGACATTGGTGCAATCAGAGGATTTCTTTGAATCACACTAGCCCACTCCACTTAGGCTGAGCAGAAATGTTCACCTCTTGTTAATACTAGTTCTTGTTACAAACACTTAATATTAAACTGGGACTCTGTTTTTGTACTTCAATTAAAGTTTTTACTACTGAAGTTTTATCTTCAAGTTCTATAACTGAAAACCATACACAATCTATGTATTGGATGAAGCAAAAACTGTTCTTGAAGAGAAGTTCATAATGATACCATCCTTTCTCAAAAATAAGACAAATTTCAAATAAAAAACCTAACCTACCATCTGAAAGAATTAGTAAAAGAAGAACAAAAAACCTTAAACTCAGTAGATGGAAGGGAATGATAGAGATTTTTTAAAAAACAGGAAAATAATCAATAAAAACAAGAGCTGGTTCTTTGAGTGTTAGACACTCAGTCATGTCCAACTCTTTGTGACCCCATGAACCACAGTGCACCAGGCTCCTCTGTCCATGGAATTCTCCAGGCAAGAATAACTGGAGTGGGTTGCCATTTCTTTCTCCCGGGATCTTCCTGACCCAGGTATCAAATCCAGGTCTCCTGCATTGCAGGCAATTCATTGCCATCTGAGCAAAACTAACAAATCTCTGACCAGGCTCACCAAGAAGAGAGAGAGGACTCAGATAAACAAAATAAAAATGAAAGAGGAGAGATAACAACCAATACAACAGAAATATAAAGAACCCATAAGAGAATACCATGAACAAATATCTGCCAACAAATTGGACAACATAGAAATGGTTAAGTTTCTAGAAACATATGCATGCTAAAACTGAATCAAGAATAAATAGATAACTTGAACTGACCTATCTCTAGAAGTGAAATAGAATCTGTAATTAACAAACAAACAAACAAAACCTCCCTGTAAACAAAAGTTTGGAACCAGATGGCTTCACTGGGAAATTTTACCAAACTTACAAAGAAGAATTTATACTGATCCTTCTCAAAGTCTTCCAAAAGATTGAATAAGAGGGAACACTCCAAAGTCATGAAGTCACCCTGATACCATAACCAGACAAAGACATTACCAAAAAAGAATTACAGGCCAAAAACTTTGATGAATATAGATACAAAACTTCTCAACAAATATTAGCAAATCAAGTCCAACAACACATAAAAAAGATCACGTCACAACAAAATCAGATTCATCCCAGGGTCACAAGAATAGTTCAACATATGCAAATCAAACAATATGATACATCACATTAACAAAAAGAAAGACATAAATCACATGATCATCTCAATAGATACATAAAAAGGCATTTGAAAAAATTCAATATCAATTGATGATAAAAACTCTTACAAAAGTGAGTATAGAGGGAACATATTTCAACATAATAAACACTATTTAAGACAAAGCCACAGATAACAAAACACTCAATGATGAAAAGCTGAAAGCCTTTCCACTAAAATCTGGACTAAGACACGGATGCCGCCTCTTAGCACTTCTATTCAACACAGTATTGGAAGTCCCAGTCATAGCAATCAGACAAGAAAAAGAAGTAAAAGTCATTCAAATCAAAACAGCAAAGCTAAAATTGTCACTTTGTGCAAATGACATGATATTATATATATATAAAACCCTAAAAAATCCACACAGAAACTACTAGAACTGATTAAATTAATTCAGCAAGGTAGGATATACAAGATTAACATATAGAAATCAGTTGCATTTCTTTACACTAACAATGAAATATTAGAAATAGAAAGTAAAA
Source organism: Redunca redunca (assembly GCA_006410935.1). Classification (NCBI taxonomy): domain Eukaryota; kingdom Metazoa; phylum Chordata; class Mammalia; order Artiodactyla; family Bovidae; genus Redunca; species Redunca redunca. The sequence goes on along the minus strand of SJYQ01002600.1, from coordinate 158,100 downwards.
ATTCAATCCCTTTTAAAATTGCATCAAAAAATAGTAATAAACTTGATCAAGAAGCTAAAAGACTTACATGCTGAGAACTATAAAATATTAATAAAGAAAACTGAAAATGATTCAAAGAAATGAAAAGATATCCTATGCACTTAGAGCAGAAGAATATTGTTAAAATGGCCATGCTACCTAAAGCAATATACAGATTAATGAGACACATACCAAATTACCCACAATATTTTTCACAGAGTTAGAACAAATAATCCTGAAATTTATATGAAGTTTATATGGAACCATAAAATTCACAGAATTTCCAAAGCAATTCTGAGGAAAAAGAACAAAACAGAAGGTATAACCTGTTTATACTACAAAATATAAATCTACTACAATACTGCAAAGCTACACTAATCAAAACATCATGGTATTGGCACAAAACCAACATATGAATCAATGGAATAGAACAGAGAGGCCAGAAATAAATTTATGTACTATGGTCAATTAATCTTGGACAAAATAGGCACAAATAAACAATGGAGAAAAGACAGTCTTTTCAACAAGCTGCATGTAAGTCAATGAAGTTAGAACATAGTATCACATCATACACAAAAATAAACTCAAAAGAACTTAATCACTTAAATTTAAGACATGACACCATGAAACTCCTAGAGGAGAACATAGGCAAAATATTCTCTGATGTAATATACCAATGTTTTCTTAGGTCAGTCTACCACAGCAATAGAAATAAAAGCAAAAATTAACAAATGGGACCTAATCAAATTTATACACTTTTGCAGAGCAAATGAAACCATAAACAAAATGAAAAGCCAACCTATGGACTAGGAGAAAATATTTGTAAATAATGTGACTGACAAGGGCTTAATCTCCAAATTATACAAATAGTTCATACAATTTAATATATATAAAAAAAAAGTGGCCCAATAAAAACATAGGCAGAAAACGTAAATTGACTTTTCACAAAAATCATACAGATGGCCAAAAAGGACATGAAAAGATAGTCAATACTGCTATTTATTAGAGAAATGCCCATCAAAACTAATATAATAAGGTATCACCTCACATTGGTCAGAATGGCCATCATTAATATGTTAACAAACAATAATGCTGGAGAAGAGTATGGAGAAAAGGAAACTCTCCTACACTGTTGGTAGGAATGTATATTGGTCCAGCCACCATGGAAAACAGTATGGAGGTTCATCAAAAATCTAAAACCAGATTTGCCTTAGGACCTAGCAATCCCACTCCTGGGCATATATCCAGACAAAACTATAATTCAAAAAGATACATGCACCCATATGTTCAGAGCAGCACTATTCACAACAGCCAAGACATGGAAAAAACCTAAATGCCCATCAACAGGTGAATGGATAAAGATGTGGTACATATATACAATGGAATATTACTCAGGAATGAAATAATGCCATTTGCAGCAACATGGATGGACCTCCAGATTATCATATTAAGAGAAGTAAATCAGAAAGAGCTAAACAAAAGCTGTATAATATCAGTTATATGTGGAATCTAACATATGACACAAATAAATTTACTTATAAAACAGACTCACAGACATTGAGAACAGACTTGTGGTTGCCACGGGGGAGGAGCATGGAGGAGTTTGACTATGAGTTTGGGATTAACAGATGCAAACTACCGTGTGTATATATATATATATATATATATATATATATATATTATACTAGATAGCACATGGAATAATATTCATTATCCTGTAACAAACCATATAGAAAAATCAGAAACTAACACAACATTGAAATGAATTATAATCAAATAAAATATATTTTTAAAAATTCTATAATTACTTTTTCTTTACTGTCCAATAGAAGCAAGGTTTGATGCTGTAAAGAGCAATACTGCATAGGAACCTGGAATGTTAGGTCCATGAATCAAGGCAAAATGGAAGTGGTCAAACAGGAGATGACAAGAGTGAATATTGACATTCTAGGAATCAGCGAACTAGGATGGACTGGAACGGGTGAACTTAACTCAGATGACCATTATATCTACTACTGTGGGCAAGAACCCCTTAGAAGAAATGGAGTAGCCATCACAGTCAACAAAAGCATCTGAAATACAGTACTTGAATGCAATCTCAAAAACGACAGAATGATCTCTGTTCGTTTCCAAGGAAAATCATTCAATATCATGGTAATCCAAGTCTAGGCCCCGATCAGTAACGCTGAAGAAACTGAAACTGAACAGTTCTATGAAGACCTACAAGACTTCTAGAACCCTAAAAAGATGTCCTTTTCATTCTAGAGCACTGGAATGCAAAAGTAGGAAATCAAGAAACACCTGGAGTAACAGGCAAATTTGGCCTTGGAATGCAGAATGAAGCAGGGCAGAGGCTAATAGAGTTCTGCCAAAAGAATGCACCGGTCATAGTAAACACCCTTTTCCAACAACACAAGAGAAGACTCTACACATGGACATCACCAGACAGATGACACTGAAATCAGACTGATTATATTCTTTGCAGCCAAAGATGGAGAAGCTCTATACAGTCAGCAAAAACAAGACAGGGAGCTGACTGCGGTCGGGTCATGAACTCCTTATTGCCAAATTCAGACTTAAATTGAAGAAAGTAGGGAAAACCACTAGACCATTCAGGTATGACCTAAATCAATGATTATGATTATACAGTGGAAGTGAGAAATAGATTTAGGGACTAGATCTGATAGATAAGAGTGCCTGATAAACTAGAACTGAGGTTCGTGACACTGTACAAGAGACAGGAATCAAGACCAACCCAAGAAAAAGAAATGCAAAACCACAAAATGGCCTTACAAATAGCTGTGAAAAGAAGGGAAGCAAAAAGGAAAGGAGAAAAGGAAAGATATACTCATTGGAATGCAGAGTTCTAACGAATAGCAAAGAGAGATAAGAAAGCCTTCCTCAGTGATCAGTGCAAAGAAATAGAGGAAAACAATAGAAAGGGAAAGACTAGAGATCTTGTCAAGAAGGTTAGAGTTACCAAGGGAACATTTTAAGCAAACATGGGCTCAATAAAGGACAGAAATGGTATGGACCTAACAGAAGCAGAAGATATGAAGAAGAGGTGGCAAGACTACACAGAAGAACTAAGCAAAAAGATCTTCACAACCCAGATAATCACGATGATGTGATCACTCACCTAGAGCCAGACATCCTGGAATGTGAAATCAAGTTGGCCTTAGGAAGCATCACTATGGACAAAGCTAGTGGAGGTGATGGAATTCCAGTTGAGCTCTTTCAAATCCTGAAAGATGATGCTGTGAAAGTGCTGCACTCAATATGCCAGCAAATTTGGAAAACTCAGCAGTGGCCAGAGGACTGGAAAAGGCCAGTTTTCATTCCAATCCCAAAGAAAGGCAATGCCAAAGAATGCTCAAACTACTGCACAATTGCACTCATCTCACACGCTAGCAAAGTAATGCTCAAAATTCTCCAAGCCAGGCTTCAGCAATATGTGAACCGTGAACTTCCTGATGTTCAGGCTGGTTTTAGAAAAGGCAGAGGAACCAGAGATCAAATTGCCAACATCTGCTGGATCATTGAAAAAGCATGAGAGTTTCAGAAAAACGTCTATTTCTGCTTTATTGAATTTGCCAAAGCCTTTGACTGTGTGGATCACAGTAAACTGTGGAAAATTCTTAAGAGATGGGAATACCAGACCACCTGACCTACCTCTTGAGAAACCTGTATGCAGGTCAGGAAGCAACAGTTAGAACTGGACATGGAACAACAGACTGGTTCCAAATAGGAAAAGGAGTACGTCAAGGCTGTATATTATCACTCTGCTTATTTAACTTATATGCAGAGTACATTATGAGACATGCTGGGCTGAATGAAGTACAAGCTGGAAACAGGATTGCCAGGAGAAATATCAGTAACCTCAGATATGCAGATGACACCACCCTTAGGGCAGAAAGTGAAGACAACTAAAAAGCCTCTTGATGAAAGTGAAAGAGGAGAGTGAAAAAGTTGGCTTAAAGCTCAACATACAAAAACAAAGATCATGGCATCTGGTCCCATCTTTTCATGGCTAATAGATGGGGAAACAATGGAAATAGTGATGGACTTTATTTTTTGGGCTCCAAAATCACTGCAGATGGTGACTGCAGCCATGAAATTAAAAGACTCTTGCTCCTTGGAAGAAAAGCTATGACCAACCTATATAGCACATTAAAAAGCAGAGAAATTTCTTTGCCAACAAAGATCTGTATAGTAAAAGCTATGGTTTTTCCAGTAGTTACATATAGAAGTGAAAGTTGGACCATAAAGTAGGCTGAGTACTGAAGAACTGATGCTTTCGAACTGTGGTGTTGGAGAAGCCTCTTGAAAGTCCCTTGGACTGAAAGGAGATCAACTAGTCAATCCTAAAGGAAATAAATCATGAATATTCATTGGAAAGACAGATGCTAATGCTGAAGCTCCAATACTCTGGCCACCTGAAGTGAAGAGCTGACTCATTAGAAAATAAACTGATGCTGGGAAAGACTGAAAGCAGGAGAAGGGGACCAACAGAGGATGAAATGGTTGGATGGCATCACCAACTCAATGGACATGAGTTTAAGCAATCCCTGGGAGATGGTGAAGGACAGGGAAACCAGTAGTGCTGCAATCCAGGAGGTCACAGAGCTGGACACAACTGAATAACTGAACAATACTCCATCATGAATGAAAAATAAGTGTCTTTCCTGGGGGCTTATAAATAGATGTCTGATTAAATAATTTTCTATGCAATCTGATTATTTTTACTATGAATAATATTTCACTCTGTATTTAAATAAAACTTTCTGTGAAATCTACTTTCTTCTATTTATGAGGAAGAAATGAAGAACCTCTGTGATAGGAAGAGTTTCTCCCTAGTATGACCAGGAAATGAGCCAATTCTTCCCTTAGACTGCATAGTGAACTTGTATAAAAATATTAAACATCATCCAGCTACTGAGATTTTGTATTTCAGCATACGACTTACCCTTTGCAATATCAAGTTTCAACACAGTTATGTGGCGAATGAATAAACCACATCTGCAAACTAGGACGTGGCTGGTCAGTGGAAACATAAAACAAAGTAAAAGAAAATTAAAAAGTTAGCTCAAGCTTTCTATGTGTAACCCTGCATTTTGGGAACTCTGTGTTTTACAACTTTGCAAAATGAAGAAGGTCTAAGAATATTAAGGTTATGTGCTTCTTTTTTTAGTTTAATAATAACCAAATAATTCTCTTTCCAAAATATAACCTAATCCTTGTAACAGTTGATAAAATTCTAACCATGTTAGTCTTTTTTTTAGTCTCTCTAAAACGCTTACAATTAAATAAATAAACATGTAATTTTCATTTATTGGAAATAGAGTAAGATGACCACTGAAAAATGATATATTTCATATTAAATGCCTAGTGATGCTTCATGACTCAGATATATCTGGATTTCACACTTGGAAGTTTTTCTTTCAAAATTACATGTCAACTTGTGATTTCAGTAGCTACTACTTTTCCCAGTTTTCCTCAGTATAAACTATACCATAGTCCTACACTCATTAGTAGACTGCTGTTTTAAAAAATACTACTGAATATGTTCCAGGGCACAGAGGAGAGAGTGACTCTCTGTGTGCTAGGAGCAGTGTCACAGGAAGGTGACATGGAAAAATAAAGATATTAAACATGTTGATTCAATACTAGAAAATGTAGAAAAATTAATGTATCTCAGCTTTGGAACTAGTAAAACCTGGAAACAAAATCTTTGCTAAACATATTACTCTCTTTGTCAGTGTCAGAAATAAGATATATAACTCAAAGCCTGTTGTCTTTTCAGGATTTTTGTTATTTTTTTTCCCCTGGAACAATCTTTCCCCACATATCCATACAGCCCATTCCTTCCCACCCAACAAGTCTCTCGTCACATTACCAAGTGCCTCCCTTACATAAAACAGTAAAACATCACCACTCTATTCTCCTTATTCCTTTTAATTTTTGTTGTAGTTCTTATTACTGCCTGTAATTCTGTACTTTCACTTTTAATTTTGTTGTTGTCTTTCTCTCTAGAATGCAAGCCTCACAAGGATGGTAACTTCATCCAGTTTTTTTCCGCTATTGTATTCTCAGTCCTTCCAATGGCACTTTACCCGTAGTAAATGGTCCATAAACATGTACTGAATGAATAAATGAATAAACCACTTAATATTGTGCCTGATACATTACTCATCACAATCACAGAAAACTAGCCAAACTGATCACATGGATCACAGCCTTCTTTAACTCAATGAAACTATGAGTGAGGCCATGTAGGGCCACCCAAATCAAAAGGAACATGGTGGAGAGTTCTGACAAAATGTGGTCCATTGGAGAACGGAATGGTAAACCACTTCAGTATTCTTGCCTTGAGAATCCAACTATGAAAAGGGAAAAAGATATGGCACTGAAAGATGAACTCCCCAGATCAGTAGGTGCCCAATACGCTACTGAGGAGGAGTGGAGAAATAACTCCAGAAAAAACGTAGAGATAGAGCTACAGCAAAAACAATGCCCAGTTGTGGATGTGACTGGTGATGGAAGTAAAGTCTGATGCTGTAAAGAACAATATTGCATATGGACCTGGAATGTTAGGTCCTTTATCAAGGTAACTTGGAAACGATCAAACAGGAGATGGCAAGAGTGACTTCAACATTTTAGGAATCAGTGAACTAAAATGGACTGGAATGAGTGAAATTAATTCAGATTTAATTCAGATCATTACATCTACTACTGTGGGCAAGAATCCCTTAGAAGAAATGGAGTAGCCCTCATTGTCAACAAAGGAGTTCAAAATGCAGTACTTGAATGCAATCTCAAAAACAACAGAATGATCTCTGTTCGTTTCCAAGACAAACCAATCAATGTCACAGTAATTCAACTATGGAAAGAAGTTTGTAACATTGTGTAGAAGGAAGTGATCAAAATTGTTCCCAAGAAAAAGAAATGTAAAAGGCAAAATGGTTGTCTCAGGAGGCTTTCAAATAGCTGAGAAAAGAAGAGAAGCAAAGGTAATGGAGATATATCCATCTGAAAGCAGAGTTCCAAAGAATAGCAAGGAGAGATAAGAAAGGCTTCCTCAGCAAGCAATGCAAAGAAATAGAGGAAAACAATAGAATGGGAAAGACTAGAGATCTCTTCAAGAAAATTAGAGAGGCCAAGGGACTATTTCACGCAAAGATGGGAACAATAAAGGACATAAATGGTATGGACCTAAGAGAAGCAGAAGATATTAAGAACAGGTGGCAAGAATACACAGAACTATACAAAAAAGATCTTCACGACCCAGATAACCACAATAGTGTGATCACTCACATAGAATCAGACATCCTGGAATACAAAGTCAAGTGGGCCTTAGGAAGCATCACTATGAACAAAGGTAGTGGAGGTTTTGGAATTTCAGTTGAGCTATTTCAAATCCTAAAAGTTGATGTTGGTAAAATGCTGTACTCTGTACGCCAGGAAATTTGGAAAACTCAGTAGTTGCCACAGCACTGGAAAAGGTTAGTTTTTATTCTAGTCCCAAAGAAATGCAATGCCAAAGAATGCTCAAACTGTCCTATGATTTCACCCATCTCACACGTTAGCAAAGTAATGCTCAAAATTCTCCAAGCAAGGCTTCAATAGTATGTGAACCAAGAAATTCCAGATGTTCAAGCTAGATTTAGAAAAGGCAGAGGAACCAGAGATCAAATTGCCAAAATCATTTGGATCACTGAAAGGCAAGAGAATTCCAGAATAACATCTACTTCTTCTTCATTGACCATACTAAAGCCTTTGACTGTGTGCATCACAACAAACCGTGTAAATTCTTAAAGACATGGGAATACCAGACCACCTTACCTGCTTTCTGAGAAACCTGAGTGCAGGTCAAGAAACAACGGTTAGAACTGGGCATGGAACAATAGACTTGTTCAAAATTGGGAAAGGAGTACATCAAGGCTGTATAGTCACCCTGCTTATTTAACTTATATGCAGAGTCCATCATGAAAAATGCTGGGCTGGATATAGCACAAGCTGGAATCAACTTTGTCAGGGGAAATATTGATAACTTCAGATATGAACATGACAAACCCTTAATGGCAGAAAATGAAGAGGAACTAAAGAGCCTCTTGATGAAAATGAAAGAAGAGAGTGAAAAAGTCCGCTTAAAACTCAACATTCAAAAAACTGAGATCATGGTTTCCTATCCCATTTAGTTCATTTCAGCTCAGTTCAGTCGCTCAGTCGTGTCTGACTCTGCAACCCCATGAATCGCAGCACGCCAGGCCTCCCTGTCCATCACCATCTCCCGGAGTTCACTCAGACTCACGTCCATCGAGTCAGTGATGCCATCCAGCCATCTCATCCTCGGCTGTCCCCTTCTCCTCCTGCCCCCAATCCCTCCCAGCATCAGAGTCTTTTCCAATGAGTCAAATCTTCATATCAGGTGGCCAAAGTACTGGAGCTTCAGCTTTAGCATCATTCCTTCCAAAGAAATCCCAGGGTTGANAAGGCTTTGGCATAGTCAATAAAGCAGAAATAGATGTTTTTCTGGAACTCTTTTGCTTTTTTGATGATCCAGCGGATGTTGGCAATTTGATCTCTGGTTCCTCTCCCTTTTCTAAAACCAGCTTGAACATCAGGGAGTTCACGGTTCACATATTGCTGAAGCCTGGCTTGGAGACTAAATGGACCTATCCCATTACTTTATGACAAATAGATGGGGAAACAGTGGAAACAGTGAGAGACTTTATTTTGGGGGGCTCCAAAATAAGTGCAGATGGTAACTGCAGCCAGGAAGTTAAAAGGTGCTTGCTCTTGGAAGAAAAGCTATGCCCAACCTAGACAGCATATTACAAAGCAGAGACATTAATTTGCCCACAATGTTCTGTATAGTTAAAGCTATCGTTTTTCAGTAGTCATGTACAGATGTGAGAGTTGGACCTAAAGAATGCTGAGTGCTGAAGAATTGATGCTTTTGAACTGTGGTGTTGGAGAAGAGCCCCTTGACTGCAAGAAGATCAAACCAGTCGTCCCAAAGGAAATCAATCCTGAATATTCATTGGAAGGACTGATGCTGAAACTGAAGCTCCAGTACTTTGGCCACCTGATTTGAAGAACTGATTCACTGGAAGCGTCCCTGATTCTGGGAAAGATTGAAGGCAGGAGGAGCAGGGGATGACAGAGGATGAGATGGTTGGAATACATCACCAATTTGATGGATAAGAATTTAGCAAGCTCCGGGAGTTGGTGATGGACAGGGAAGCGTGGCATGCTGCAGTCCATGGGGTTGCAAACAGTCAGACATGACTGGGAGACTGAACTGAACAAACATTATAAATGTTCATTCACATGACTGCAACTTTTTACCATCATCATTATATGCTTTATTATTACTCTAAAACACAAAATACTTCTATGTACCTCAATTTTCTTATGGGCATGTATGAAAATTACAGGAAAATAGGGAAAATTATTTGACACCCAATAAGAAACTATCTATCAAAGGTAGCACATTGAGTAAATTAAAATTAATTTGGAACTACATCTGTAGGTTAAATAAATCATTCCAAATGTGTGTTTGGTTGTTCTTGATAAATGTATTTTAATCCATTTGAGCCATTTAATTTTAGTTATTTGATATTTTATTGAATAAAATTCCCTGAAGTTACAGAATTAAATTTGATATATTTAGAAACGAATAGGAATCTAGAGAGAGTGTAACATTTAAAAATTATGAAAGACAAAAATATAAGTTGCTTTAATACTAATAAGTTAATTACAGCATTAACATGATATGAAACAGATTAATTTGAACCAAAATATTGATGGTGGTTTAATTCCTAAGTTAGGACTGACTCCTTGACCCCATGGTCTATAATCCACCAGCTTCCTTTGTCCATGGGATTTTCCAGGCAAGAATACTGGAGTGGGTTGCCCTTTCCTACGCCAGGGGATCTTCCCTATCCAGGGATCAAACCCACATCTTAATTGGGAGGAAGTGGGTTCTTAACTTCTGAGCCATCAGGGAAACCCAATAAATTTAAATTTGTTATAAACCTGCACAGCATCGTTTTCCGCAACATTGTTATAAGAGAAGTGCTTCAGGCACACAGAAAAAATTGAGATTCACTCTGTGATGGGAGAAGCTTCACATTAGTGAGGCCATCTGAACCACCAATCAAGATAAAGAATAAAGGGGAAATAGCAGGGTTTGGACATGAGTTTGTGCAAACTCCAGGAGAGAGTGAAGAACGGGGAAGCCTGGTGTGAGCAATCCATTGCGTTGCAAACAGTCAGACATGTTACTGAACAACAACAACAAGCGACAGAGCCGACACTGTGAAGGGTGACAGAGTAAGGGGCTACAGATAAGGAGCACCAGTCACTTAGAGAAGGAAAGTGGAATAAGTTCAAAGAGTGAAAGGAGAAAATACCACATTCTGCTATATGAGGTTGTCATATCAAAAGCTTTTGCACTGTAAAATTATATGTAGCCTTAAAACTCATGGGGCATCTTAACACTCCATAAATCTCTGTAACCTTAGGAGGTCTTCAAAGAAGGCTTAAGAAATCTGAACTCAGGAAAATGAATGGCAGATAGGAAGAGGTGAGAAAGTCCCTGGTGTCACATGGCAAACAGTGGCTGAAAGCATATGACCCATGCTAAAGACACACCACCCATTTCAGTCCAGTTTTCCTCAGCTTAAGGGTTGGAGCCTATTGCTCCATGCAATATTCATGTCCATGCACAATTTTAATTGAACTGAATCAAGAAAAAAGTGAAACTGAATTCAAGAAGAAATCTGAAAGAAAAGAAAGTGAAAGTTGCTCAGCTGTGTCTGACTCTGTGACCCCATGGACTATACATGGAATTCTCTAGGCAGCATATTGGAATCGGCAGCTCTTCCCTTCTCCAGGGGATCTTCCCAACCAAAGGATGGAACCCAGGTCTCCAACATTGCATGCGGATTCTTTACCATCTGAGCCACCAGGGAAGCCCAAGAATACTGGAGTGGGGAGCCTATCCCTTCTCCAGCGGATTTCCAACCCATGAATTGAACCAGGGTCTCCTGCATCACAGGCGGATTCTTTACTAGCTGAGCTACCAGGGAAGCCCAAGAAGAAATCTATGTATTTACAAAACTATTTCACAATTAATACCTGCTTCAGTTGTAACAGCTCCAAATTTTTAAATAACCCAAGTATATAACAATAAGAAAATATTCTATACAACTATAGATCATAAATGTGAAATTATGTTGTCAAATGTGTTCCGGAATACAAAGATAATTAAAATGTAATATCAAGTAGAAAGGATGGAGGACTTTATTTTATGCATTGTATATTCATTTAATATATACACTATATTTGTTTTTATATAAGAGGACATACAAACGCATAGAGAAATATATAGATTTCTTCTTGAAGGAATGCTGGACCAAAATGGGTGGTGCATCTTAACATGGGACATGTGCTTTCAGCCACTGTTTGCCATGTGACATCAGGGGCTTTCTCACCTCTTCCTATCTGCCATTCATTTTCCTGAGTTCAGATGTCTTAGGCCTGCTTAGAAGACCTCCTAAGGTTACAAACGGAGAATTATAGAGTGTTAAAAAGGCCCATGATTTTTAAGGCTACATATAATTTTACAGTGCCACAAGTTGTTTACCTCATATCACAGAACATGGTATTTTCTCCTTTCTCTCTTTCTAACTTATTCCACTTTCTTTTTCTAAGTGACCAGCACTCCTCATCTTTTGCTCATTACTCTGTCACCCTTCATGATGTTGGCTCTGTTGCTTATCATTGTTTTTCAGTCACTTACTTGTACATATCATGTAAAGAGAAGTAAAAAAAAAAATCACTATTTTTGAAGAGGCATGCAGTCAAAGACAATAAAATGTTGTTATGATACCACTGCTTTGTTCTTCTCCAACTTAGGCTATGTTTTGTTAATGAGAGAAAAAGAGAATGAACAAGAGTCCATCAATATTTGATCTTCATATTTTCACAAAATTCAAAATATATCATCTCTACTCCCAATATTTATCTTATTCTTATGACTCCACATCAGTCCAGTCTATTTTTTGAGAAAGTGCCTTGCTGTTGAATGAGAGAGAAAACGAAAGAGATAACCATGCTTGAGGGGAAAAAAAGAAATTACTATACTTGCCACATTGGACAATAATCTCTCTCTTTTCTCCCAAAACAAAAACTGTTGCAATATATAAGTGAAAACTCATTGCAATATCCTTAGATATTATAAAATTATAATAGATAAAATTTTAGAAAATCTAAACTAAATTAAAATCTGGAAAAGGTAGAGCACTGCACAGTAAAAGGCAAGGAAAGACAGTGAAATTATTTTGTGTTAAAGGAGAGAGGAGATTATTATCATCTCATAGAAGTTATTTCAGGGCAGACATGGCCTCTTAAATTGAAGCATATCAAGAGAAAAATATTTTTAAAGATTTTATACTCATTTTCATGATATAAAATGAGACACATCTGTAATTTCTCTTTGCTTTTAACAACATGCTTTCTTTCCTATAATGGAGAGGCTGATGCCAAAGCACTTGCTGAAGCACAACACACCAAATTGAAATGAATGTTTTGCCCCAGTGTGAAGAAGGCTGCTGATTTTTAGTAACTAGCTTCACAGTTGGATTAATTGAGAACAACTGCTGATGAGAACAAGCAAGGCAACAAATTATGAATAAATAATATTTTCTCCATCATTTGGCATTTTACTCCCAGTGGTCCATTAGCTTAAAAAACAAGAGACTCAGCACTTAAAAGATTTGTGCTCAGTTTGTTCATAAATGTTTCGCTTTGCTTTACTGCTATTTATGATTACCTCATTAGATGTTACATGTTCTAGGGCATTGCAGAGAATATGCAGTGATAGGTTTCTATTGAAGAATCTGTGCTAATGAACAATGAAACGATTTAGCATTTGCTCCTTATTTTATGTGGCCACCATGCTTTAATGTGAAGACACACATTCTCATATGTTCTTCAGTTCTTGCTTTTAACTGGTAACAGAACAGATGCCACTCTAAGACTGAGGAAAATATTTAAGCATAAGTGATCACACTCCATCAATAAAGCTGCCCCTTACATAATGTGCCTGCATTTTAAGTGTATACATTAGTTGCAGTAAAAAAAAAAAAAAAAAAAGAGAGAGAGAGAGAGAGAATGAAGACTTGAAGGAGGGGAAATAAAAAGCATGTAAGACTCAGTTTTATTTTGTTTTGTTTTTGTCTTTCCTGAGGAACCCATTCCAATGCCAGGGCACAGGTAAGGGGAATCTCCTCCAGTTCAGTGAGGCTATTATTAGTTTATCATTATTAAGTCCAGAGAAGGGAATGAAGAGGTTTATCTTTAAGTCCAGAGAAGGGGATGAAAGAGGATAAGATGTTGGAAGGTATCACCAACTCACACACATGAGTTTGCGCAAACTCTGGGAGATAGTAAAGGCCAGAGAAGCCTGGAGTGCTGCAGTCCAATGGTTGCAAAGTATTGGACATGACTTAGCAACTGACCAATGACAATTAGGTCTAGAAAAGATTTCAATTCACATGTTTCAGATGTTTGAAGAAGTAAATCACTCTGAATTGTTAAATGTCTATATAATTGGATGATTATCCAATTCAGTGTAACTGAAGCACTCAGAATTCTTAGAATTTTTATCTAACAAGAATTATATATTTCTGTTTCTTAAAATTTTGAGTGCTAATATTAATTATTTTAAGCATCAATTCTGAAATTGTGGTGCTCTAGGAGTCTACTTAACACTAGAGATGTTTTGACCAATAATTTAGTAGCTATAGTTTATAGGTTACCTTCCTCAATATTTTTGTTGTTTTATCACATCACTTCTTTTTCATCACATTTATTTTTCCATGCTTTCAGTCTACAACAGTTTAAATTATTTCTTGGTTAAATAAGTATATTCAGAACAGATATACTTCTCTCAGGGTGTGAGATACAGTCAATTTCAACTCAATGGTCCATTATTTTGTTGTCTTTAAAAACAGACAAGGAATACAAGTTTTATTCTTGGACCAGATAATATAACAGACATTTATATCTCATTTCTTCCTTTCTCTACCAAATCATCATTTGAGAGCAAAGGTGAGAACACAAAGTACAGCCTCTTCAGTGTCTTCAGTTCCTAACACATTTTGTGAGAGTAAATGAATAATATGCAGGCCTTTGATGATACATTTGTAGCCAACCTGATTCAACAGGCAAATATGATGAAACTCAGCAGGCCTTCATTCATATCCCAGGGGCAAATGCCAGGAAGACAGCTCTCATGTGAAAGGCTGTCAGCAGCCCTCAGCAGGAAGTCACTAGACACCAAAGGTGTTTTCTATCTGGACTTATTATAATGATTTTTTGTTATTTTCATGTACATATTTTTGGAATTTCTTTTCTAGATGTTTGAGACACTGTACTTTTCCCAAGCATCTTGCTCTTGCTTAGACTAGACCTTCTCTGTGGCTTTGACTTTTTCTTTCCCTAATTTGGATTTACCTATGGCTGTCTGTCTGTCTGTCTGTTTCTAGCCCTAGCTGAGTTCCACTCATGCTTTAACTATTGGAGACAACTGCCACAGTTGTTCTGACAAGAGTGATCTTGAAGCATGCCTGCAGTCTGCTATTTCACAAATTGTATGAACTTAAATAAATAACTTTCAAAAGTATCATTCTCTTATTTACCACTCCACAGATTTATTAATATTGACATCACTATGTATTTGATATATGTCTGCAGCTGCCTAAATAACAACCTCATATATATATAAAAGCAGCAAAAACTCAAAGAATTCAAATCTGAAATCATTATCAACTTTCCCATATTTTCTGCTACTTTCAAAAAATTAACTTCATTGATGCTAAAAGTGTTAAGAGAAGGTTTGTGGAGAAGATGGAATTTGATTTTAATCTTTAAATTATCTTTAAATTATTTAATCTTTAAATCTTTTTAAATTATTTTAATCTTTAAATCCCAATTAAAGTTCTACTAAATAATAAACAGTGTCAGACTTTATTTTTTGGGGCTCCAAAATCACTGCAGATGGTGACTGCAGCCATGAAATTAAAAGATGATTACTCCTTGGAAGAAAAGTTATGACCAACCTAGATAGCATA
>SJYQ01002600.1:116831-133161 GCA_006410935.1 Redunca redunca | reverse complement strand
ACCATTTTGTCCTTAGGATTATTCCTCAATTACTGTTATTTAATTACAGTACTTTGTTACTTCTATAGGATAAATTAAAAATACACATTTTGTATTAATTACAGTGCTTTTGGACTGTATTTAATTCCCAGGCAATTTAGAAGAACATATAATTACTACATGCTTGGGATGTCAAGAGATTTTATTGTATATTAAACACAAAAATATGATGGAAGTAAAAATAAAATCTTCCTAACAGACTTTCTCAAAACTATCTCCCTCAATTTATTTAAAGATGAAAATGTTTAAGATTCTATTACATATAAATGATAAAAAAAATCTATAGTATAAACATGCAACCATAATCACATGTGAATAAAAATGACCTCAAAAATGATTTATCAACTCTTGTGGTAATTTATTGTTTCTTTTACATGAAGCATTTTCTTTCTCTATATAATCAAACCAATTTCAAGGATAGTTACTAATCACCTTTATAAGATTTACTTCTGTGGAAATAAAGCATATTTTACTCTTAATGATCTTGAATTTCATAACATCAGCCCCTGAAAAATAAAACATCATCATAGTAGAAGCTAGCAGTTCTAGAGCAATTACTATGCACTTTTGTTCTAAGTGCTTTAGATATAGAAACTATGCACTACAATAATTCCATGAGAGAAACTATGATTATGTTTCTAATGAGAACACTGAGCTAGAAAACACTGATAAAAAAGAAATTACTATAGTGGCTGTGAATCAGGGAGAAGGGCATGGATAATTCTGTGTGAGAAGGAACAAAATTGCTCCACTGAACTGAAATGACTGTTGACACAGATATTGAAGGTTTGAGTAGGATGGGAGGCGTAAACTGTAGAAGGACATTCCAGAAAGTAACTCAGATTCTGCTGACTCCTCAAGGCTTTTCTTAGAGTCTGTTCAGTTCACTAAGCCCTCTTAGAGTGATCTAACCCACTTTTGAATACATTCTGTTCTCATTATGAACAAATATTTACTGAGCACCTAAAATGAGGAATCCAAAGATGACAAGTGGCTCTCATTCTTGATGAGCACAAAGATGATATAAAACTATTTTGCATCTATGAGTTTAAAGGCATGTTCTCTTTGCCATCATTTTCTTACACAGGTTTATTGCCTCTGGCTACCTTACATACCAGAAAGGTGATAAGACCATATCAATACCTTCATACATGGCCTCTCTCTACCTGCTCACTCCTCTAACATGAATAGTGCAAAACACAGGAACTTGCTTGGCTGATTTGGATACATTTTCTTTTGTTTTCTTAGAACATTTTTGAAACAGATGGCAATAAATTTTCCATAGGCTAGAATGTATATTTTTTAAAATGCTGGTAATATAGGCCCATCAGTAGAAACTATTCAGAAGAAAGTACAAGTAATTGCTTTCAATACAAAATGCTGTCTGCATTATTTGTGGCATTATCTGAAAAATAAATTCTTTGGACCTACAAGCAATATGTTAGAAATTAGCTTCAAGTCTATTCTTTGCATAAAAAGAAATATTATGTGTCATTTCCACCTATTTTTGCTTAATGAACCTCTGCTTATTAGGTTCCTAATGACGTCTACAATCTTTCTTTATCATCAAACAGACCTACTTATGTATGTTTTTAGGAAGTACAATCAATCAGAGGCTTCAGCATGCTTTTCCAATGGAATAAAAAAGAGAATAGTCATTATTACTCTATTCAAAACTCTTTAATCTTCCAGTATAAAAGTACAAGTAGTATTTTATTTTAATTTTTAATAAAATTTCAGTAGCCATAACCACATATTTTCATTTATTTGAAAATCTTATAACTTAAAGAGTTGACATTGATATTACTTCCAAAAACCTTTAGCCTTCCTAACTGCCTTCAGTCCTATGTAAATTATTTATCCTCCACTAACACCAGCTGCTTTCCTGTCACAGTACTTGAACTAGACCTACTACTGCTATAAATTGGTTGAGTATGCTTCGATTTTACATGCTTAGATACTTCTTGGTGTTTTACTGGATGCAGGATTCTTCTCTTTTAATACATTTCTTATACCTACAAAATCAAGGCCAGGAACTGTCTCAAAATACTGTATTTTTTAAAGCATTTACCAATTATCATTTGATTAAAAACAGTTTGAAGATTAAAGAAGAATCAGTATTTCATAAGCACCACTCTCCTCCTAAAGGCATGCTTGCAAATCAATATGGGAAAAATATATGCATAACAATTATTATTCAACAGTATGGAACAGGGTGATTAAGTATGACTTAGAATTGGACAACAAGGCAACACGAAATACAATAGTAGTGTGGCACACAGCATTACAACACTCATTACAAGGGAAGGCATGATTAGTTCAAGTTCAGATTAGAGAAGGTTCCTGGGGTGTGGTGTGATTAAATGAGTCTAGAAGGATAAATAGGGACACTTGAAGAAAGAGAAATAATGTAAAGGTCAAGGTAGGAGAAACACTTCAACTAAGTAAGCATTAATTTATTGTATGGTTTTCTATTGTTGTGACAAATTACTATATACTTGGCTTACAACAACAGAAAAATTTATTACCTCGCAATTCTGAACGTCAGAAGTCCAGCATGGATCTCCCTAAACTAAAATCACTATGTGAACAGGTTACTTTCTTTACTGCAGGCTCTGTGGGGAGAATCTACTTCCAGATGCATGCAGATTGGCAAAATTCAGGTCTTCAGGCTGGGAGGACTAGGTCCTGTTTCCTTGCTGGAGTTGGCCAGGAGCAGTTCTCAGTTTCCAGCCTGCCCTTGCTCCACTCTATCTTTAAAGCTATTAAAGTCAAGTCCTTCTCATGCCTCAGGTCATCTGGCTTCTTATATGACTTCTTGCTCTCTGATGGGCTATTCTGTCACCCTCACCTGCTACTAAGTGCCCAAGAGATTACATTGGGCCCATTCCAATGTAATTCACAATAATTTCCCTATTTTAAGGTCAGTTGATTAGCAACATAATTCAATCTGCAAAATTTCTTTTGCAGTGTAATAACATATTTACACATATAATGAAGTCATGAAGGTCAAAATCTTGGCTACTACATTTATTCCACACATTTTTATTGTGCCAGAAGCTCTAATTTTAAGTGTGAAGTGAAGTCACTCAGTTATGTCCAACTCTTTGTGACCCCATGAACTGCAGCTTACCAGGCTCCTCCGTCCACGGGTTTTTCCAGGCAAGAGTACTGGAGTGGGCTGCCATTTCCTTCTCCAGGGGATCTTCCGAACCCAGGGATCAAACCCGGGTCTCTTGCATTGCAGACAAGCACTTTACCATCTGAGCCAACAGGGAATCCCCAATTTTAAGTGTGGGGTGACACAAAAATAAATAAAAACACTCATTTTCAAACTCTCAAAAGACTCACAACCTTATGAGAGAGAAAAAAATAATCACAAATAACTATTTTCCCACTAAAATAAAGGCACACACAAAATCTTTAAATTATACAACTGCTCACATAAATTAAGTCACAGAAAAAGGAAAAGGAATACTAAAAATAGTAGTCAAGAGAGAAAAATTAAAAAAGAAAAACACACACACAGAAATTTAGTGATTAAAAAGCTCTGAGAGGTTTATCTGGAGGGTGATATCTATCAGGTGCCTGAAACCTTTCAAAGTCCCAGAAGAGTAGGTTAGATATATTAAGTTACACAGAAGAAATAGGAGGTCACTACATGTGATCACTGTAGTGCTTTACAGGTCACTAAAGCAATTTCTTACCAAAAATCTCTCAATGTGGAAGTGGCTGAAGACATCATCTAGGGCAACCATATAAGCTGACTTTAATTTCTTATAAGTAATTGGTAGAAGAGCCAGAATTAACAATATCCAAGCCTTTTTTCTCTATATACAGTTATTATTCTTCCACATCATAATTTTATAAAAGAATATTTCAAATAAGTTAAAAGAGTCCAGGGAGAGAATAATCAGTGAGATGGAAAGTTCAGGAATCTATACTACACAACATTCACAGAATTATGTAAAATTATATAACTATCTATGACAAATCTTCAAACTGACAACAAATAATTAACTCTGCACAACTGTAATCATTTCCACTTAGGACAAAGAGGCCTCATACAACAAGCAACATACTAGTTAATATATTATTAATAAGATAACTAAAACCTTAACTTTAGAATATGCACTAATTTCTCAATAAATGAAGTTCTACAGATTTAATTTAGTGATTAAATGTAATCTTGAGTCATATTTGCTAGATATATCCTATAAAAGATTTAGAAAGAAGCTAGGTTAAAATGATTAAGACAATTAACAAATTTATATTTTACTGACCACAGTCTAGGGGGAAAAAAACAAGATAAATTACATGAAGGCAACAAAACTTACACATTCCTGCTGCCTATGTCCTCTTTAATTCATTCCTTTATTTCATCTGTATAATAAAATAAGTCACAGAATACTTAGGTTTTCTAAAGAATCTCTAGTCATTATTATTAACATGGTTGAACACTTGCTACCTTAGAAATTTCTTTTGCAGAAACAAGTTCTGCAGTTTGCAAGACTCAAGTAACCAAAACATAAAAGCATCCATGTCCAGTGTCTCTTTCATGAAGTCCACTCAAGTTTTTGAAGCAGGGAACATAAAAAAGGCCTTTAAATTTTTTTCATGGCAGATCAAACAATGATCTAAGTAAATTTCATTCTCTATTCCCTGTCAGTTCGTATTGCCCTCCATATTATTACATGCATGCTGAAAACAGTAGAGTGTATTTAATGATTCAAATGGGAAAATGGCTTAGGTTTGAATATAGTAAGTGAAAATTTAATTTTCACCTTCCTTCAAAATTCAAGCATCCAGCGGAAACAACAGGAAGAGTTTCTGCAAAGTGTTTGACTATGTAATATTTTTAAAAATAGGAAACTGATAAATTTCAAGTTAAAAACAAAAATGCAGAAAGCACTGATAAAAATGATGAGGCATTTATTATATATTCTTTCTCCAGTCATATTACTCTATTAATTATGGTAAAGCTAAGAAAATCTTTAAAAGAAAAGAATTTTACTGTTAATATGTTCATCATTTTGCAGGCAGCTAGAGAATACATGATAAAAGACTTTCAGTTACATTTATATGAGGATTATTGACAATAAATTACTAAATCTTTTACTTTAGAGTAATACTCATTGATCTCACCACACTTCAGGATGTTATAAAATCTTGAAGACATAAAAATTATTATATGGGAAGAATAAAATGTTGTATTTGTAACCAAAATAAAGGTTTTCAAAATGACTTTCAAAGGTCTTTCTAAATAGAACATATGGAGATGGGAAAAGAACTTTACTGGCTTGAAAAGAAAAATTGGAAAACTACAGAAGCACATTAATCTGGAAAAAGAATATAAAAATAGGTATCATTGGAAATGCCAGTGTAAATTAAATCTCATTAATGACCTACAATGAATGGAGGTAAACAGAACAGCAAAAATTACGTAAATGAAGGTTAAAAGGTACTAAGATGAATAAATTGGACAATGTGAGGGCATGTTAAATGATAATTAAAATCATTCAAATATATGTCTGCAACAACAATGAACCATTTAATTGTTCCTAATGAAGAGTTCATTAGGACAACTGTTTAATCCTTATTGAGGTAGGAAAAAAATTTAGTGAAACTCACTGTTGTAGATGATTTTTTTTTGTCTTAGCTAATAATGTATTTGAGTGTTTTTACACAAATCCAGAGACAAGTCAAATCAAGAACACTTGTTTAAGTTTCAGGTGACTGCTTTGTCAAAATGGAGTATGATGTATATAGATGAAATTGTTCACCCTGAAGTAAATAAGGGACCAGGAAAAGAGACAGATTATGTGAGTTGTAAACATTCAGCTCTGATTTGAGGACATTCTTTATTGCCACTTATGCAGATAAAACACAGGAGCAGATAGATCATGGTTGGCTAACTCCTCAGAAAGCCATCATGTCTGATCAGAATTCTTAAAGCAGTAACTTCAAAAACGGGCAGTTTAAATAAGGACTATCCCAACTGCTATGCCATCCTGCTGTTGTGATATATAATATTTTCCTTTGGTTCTGTCTGAAGTTTCAAAAGCTGGTCTTCATAAACACAAGGCACAGAAATTATATAAAGTCTCTAGAGACAGGCCATGAAAATTATGGCTTGCCTAAGGAGCAAAACTAGCAACAAGGAGAGAAAATATTTAGATGACTATGACTACCTATTATAGATTTGTTGTTGAGTCACTAAGTCATGTCTGACTCTTTTGCAACTCCATGGACTGTAGCCAACAAGGCTCCTCTTACCATGGGATTTCCTAGGCAAGAATACTGCAGTGTGTTGCCATTTCTTTCTCTAGGGGATCTTACAGACTCAGGGATTGACCCTGAGTCTCCTGCATTGGCAGGCAGGTTTTTCCCTCAATGAGCCATGAGGAAAGCCAGGCAAATCTAATTGAAGAAGAAATTTAAAACCTTGAAACAAGTGTTTGTAAGATGGTAGGACTCATTACCCCAAAAATAAAAGACTGGTAAAGATATTTTTAAAAGGTTGAATGCAATTCAATATTGAATACAATATATTTGCTTAGAGCCAAGGAAGTTGTCACAGAATTGCAAAAAAAACTGTCTGATGCAGCCAAGTGGTTTGTTATTGGATTCACAATTTCATCTTCCCTCATGAGAATCAGTATTCAATAGATGCTTGTTGTATGATTAAAAGTAATGGAAGTATGTTGAATTGCAATATTACATGAAAAGTGCTTTTAATTACATTTTACTATTTTCATAAAAACATATTTGAAAGTCTGTTTCCATAAAATGTTAAAGGTTTTCATATTTTGTCAGAACAATGATGAGGAAAAAAAAAAAAAAAGATTTACTTTTGTTTGTTTCCCACCTGGTCTGATTTCTGTTGTCAATACTGTCATCTGATTTAACAATTCTCTTTACCTTAATGCAGATGAGGCTATGGCTGTCCTACCTAGCCACCTCTGTGTTAAAGAATTCCTCCTGCATTTGTGGCCTGAGGGCTTTTTTCTGGCCTGGAGCACTATCTGCCCCTGTGCTGGGCAAACTGGAAGTGCTCGATCAACAGCAGTGGAGCAGTGAGAAACAAGGACTTAGGGGATAAAGTTCCCAGCTCTCAGGCCCCTAGAATGAGATAAGTGAAGCTAGCTATATACACTATCACCAATATCCCTCAGTAAAAGTGAACTCCCGTTACCCACAGTGGTAAGTCCTTAAAATCTCACTCTTTATGACTGTCTTTGCTTACCTCTTTCATGCCCCCACTCTTCTCCTAGCATTTGTTGGGATCAGCTTCCTATAAAACTACTTGAATTCCCAATCTATCTCAGGGTCAGCTTCTGGGGAAAAACAAACTAGGGCATGTAGTTTCTTCATGTATAAAATGGAGATGATAATATCAATCTCAAGAAGGTACAGTAATACTGGAGTGGGTAGCCATTCTCTTCTCCAGGGGATCTTCCCAACCCAGAGATAGAACACAGGTTCTCCCATATTGCAGGTGGATTCTTTACTGTCTGAACCACCAGAGAAGCCCAAGAATACTGGAGTAGGTAGTCTATCCCTTTTCCAGTGGATCTTCCTGACCCAATAATCGAACCGGGGTCTCCTGCATTGCAGGCAGATGTTTTACCAGCTGAGCTACCAGGAAATCCCCATTAAATTAAATAAGATAATTGAAATGGGCCTTAGTCATGTACAGATGAAAGAACTGGGCCATAAAAAAGGCTGAGAGCCCAATAATTGATGCTTTTGACCTGTGGTGCTGGAAAAGACTCTTGAGAGTCCCATGGACAGCAAGGAGATCAAATTAGTCAATCCTAAAGGAAATCAACCCTGAATATTCATTGGAAGGACTGATGCTGAAGCTCCAATAATTTGGCCACCTCATGCAAAGTGCTGACTAGTTAGAAAAGACCCCAATGCTTGGAAAGATTGAGGGAAGGAAGCGAAGATGATGACAGAGGATGAGATGGTTGGATGGCATCGCCGATTCAATGGACTTGAGTTTCTCCAGGAGACAGTGAAGGACACGGAAGCCTGGTGTGCTGCTGTCCATGGGGTCACAAAGAATCAGACACAAGGAGCAATTGAACAACAACAGCAGGGAACTTCATAAAGGAAACTGCCTTGTTCCTTATTCTTAGATGTTGAGCTATTCATTTGCAGGTAGTCATTGGTGAATGACTAAATTAGATGATGTTTCAATCAAGTTATTCTAAAAATTAACAGTTACCTATCTTCACAGGCACAAGCTTTCCTATTGTACTAGACAAGTGGATTCGGTCCATATTAAAAAAAAAAGTCATTAAAAAATAGCATGTGTGTAAATATGCATGGAAATAAACAAACAAAAAACATTGATTTTATTGCCAGTACTTGTTTAAGAGAGAATTTTGAAAAATGAAACTATTTCATTGCAGCACTATTTACAATAGCCAGCACAGTGAAGCATCCTAAATATCAATGGACTGAGGAGTGGCTAAAGAAGATGAATACACATATACAAGGGAGTATTACTCAGCCTAAAGAAGAAAAATAATGTCATGTGCAGTGACATGGATGGATCTAGAGACTGTCACACTGAGTAAAGTAAGTCAGGCAGAGAAAGACACATTTTATATGATGTGGCTTATATGTGGAACCTTAAAAAAATTATATAAATGAACTTACAAAATAGAAATAGAGTTATAGATGTAGAAAACAATCTTATGGTTACCAGGGAGGAGAGAGAAGGGGGGCGGATAAATTGGGAGATTGGTATTGACATATACACATTACTATATATAAAATAGATAACTAATAACAACCTACTGTAGAGAACAGGGAACTATTACTCAGTACTCTAATGACCTATATGGGAAAATATTCTAAAAATAAAGTGGATATATGTATACGGACAACTGATTCATGTTGCTGTACTGCAGCAGAAAATAACACAACATTGTAAATCCACTATATTCCAAAAAAAAAAAACTAAAAGACAAGAAATTATATGAAGATACAACATAATGCCTGTACCATGCAATAGTACTTATTTTATTATCTGTGTCTTCTTAATAAACTGTAAGTCTTTGATATATTTTATGTTCTTTCTTCTTTTCTATCTGGGATATTAACTGTATGTTTGATGAAAACTGAATGGGTTGATGGATGGATAGAAATATATTCTTTGGAATGTGTTTATTGTTTATACTTGGTTCAGTATTTTGAAAAAGAGAGAGATACTATCATCAATAAATCTAATACACTGGGAAAGAATATATTTTCTCAGTGAAATACAAATGGAATTTTAGCTGAAAATAGAACAAATTTTTACTCTTGTAATTTGACACACATGTTTTGGATAACATGAATGGCTTTCCCTGTATTAAAATCACTTTATTTTTTATGATGAAAAGAATATGATATAACTTTCTTATTAATGCAAATAAATTTTCTAGATTTGATAGTTTGCAACTTGAAGTAGGTATAAACATGGGTGGTTTCCTTTTCATAGGAACCAGAAATATTGAAGTTCTTGACTCCTTCCCTCAACTGCCGTTTTATTAGAATCGTCTGTTCATTCTGATCAGATTAGCCATTCACTGTTTTGTTGTCTACATTTCTGTATGTGACAACATAGGTGCAAAGTGGCAGTGAGTCGAACACTTAGGGGCTTACTTGTTAGGAGTGCTTTCAATTCTGAATACAACATGCCTATGAAGGCATGCCACTCTATACAGATTGCATGTTAACAAGGTTTTTTACTGATTACATTTGCATGTAGACTGTTTCTGAAATCATGCTTTCATGTCTTAATTTTTTAAACCCATGGGAACTTGGATTTGGATATTGAGTTATTTAAAGCAATTTGTATACACATTTTATTCCTTCTGGTTATTTATTTTTCTTGTATGTTGCTTAGAAAAGGCCAACCATGAAATTGGAGCTGCAAAGCAAGAACAAATTTATTGATATGAAGCTGCTCTGAAAACTCAATAGGTGTGCAGCAAAGCAAGAAGGGTAAAGGGGCTGAATAATTCATTGAACCTTTAAGCATCAATAAATAACAGTTACAGTGAGGAATGTCTGCTTTGCAACATTAGCTACGAAATGTGAGTATGAAATAAAAGACATCTTTGAAGTGCCATATTGTAAGGATATACAAATAAACAAAGGTTGTTTTTTCATTAATAATTCTGTGGAAAATAAGACTATGAATAAAAAATTTCAGGACTGGGAAATCCATGCTATGCTCTATAGCACCTCAAATATTATCTACATAGTTCAAAGAGTTCAAAGATGCAAAACAACATAATACAAGCAGAATATTTTATTTACACTAAATGACACACAATGATGAAGATATTATCATTGCAACTATAAATCAAAGTCATTCATTTATGTACCAGGAACAGAACTATGAATACACTGTAAGCTATACTGAACACATGCAAATGGTACGTCCTTACAGAATATACTATAACTACTGTATTATTATTACTAGAGTAAATTTGTGGAACTGCTTACTTACAAAATGATCAGTCACAATGGTGATGAGATATTTAGCAACTTTGAAGATCAGACAAAATACTGACAGAATTTAATAAGTAGCTAATAATAAAAATAGCAAATTTCAGGTAAAGGAAAAAATTAAAAGACAAATTAACCAGAGTGTGAGAAAACAGTATGGTATAGTGGTAGCAGTGCTAGTTTTGGCATAAGAGAGACCTATCTATGTCACTTACTAAACTTATTAATTTGGACATGTTACTAAATTTCTGATGTGGCATTTCCTCATTTATTTTCTATGTCAATAATTCCATCTACCACTCATAGATCTGTTATAGGATAAGAATATATGTACAAATACATCTTAGAACAGTTTAATAATTTAGATTATTAAACTGCATTGGGTATTAAATACATACTAAGATTTAATGTCTTTGAGAATCAAATAAAAACAAAGAAATGGGTATTTATGAGGAAGAACATGCATATTAACTGAGGTAACATACTTAAAACAGGTAGCACCATGCCTGGATCAAAATAATTTCTCTCCAACTATTAATCTTCTCCCTCCTTTTTTACTTCCCCTTGTTTATCTCACCATAGCTCAAGCAGTGGTAATTATAACTTCAAGTAACTTTAAGTAGTTCTTTTGGAACTTTTGGAAGTTCTTGTGGAATCCAAAAGTTGTATTTGGATTTTGGAATCCAAAAGTTCTTTTGGAATCATCCATCCTTTTGGAAGGATGTCTTCAAATTTGCTTCCAGTTGGAGGATATGATGTTGACAGTGGCGTGAACATCAACAGTCTGTATCACAGGGGTGTGCTGCCTCTCCCTTTTTTCACATGCAACAAAGAAGCCAAATGGCCAATTCAGGGGTGGGAAAGTGCGGCACTGGCCTTACTTGGAAATTAAGCACTGTATAATCGAATTTTGGAATAGATTCAAAATATGTATTTCATGAAGAGCTGACATTTTATTTTTCTAGCTCTTCAAGTATGTTATATAGATGATGACTACAGAAATTCTATAAGGTTCATGACTTGCAGTTATGCTTTCAGACGGGAAATACCAAGATGCCAGAAGTGGTGTTAATATTCCAGAGACAAAGCACAATTATATTTTCAGCTTCTCTTCATGAGTATGATCATTTGCTCATATTTGACATGAAATACAAATGAATGGCTTGCTATTTTAAGAACAAATTATTACTCAAAATGATGTGGACTCTATGATAAATGGTCTACAGGATACAGATATTTTAGGTAGTCTATTGGATGTAGCAAAGAAGAATTGATAAGAACACAGTGCAGAGCATAACTGCTTGGAAGTCTACCAAGTGAGTTCACTTCATTTTAAAAAAAAGATATTAAAGGAAAGAAATGTGATGCTCTGAATCTGAATCATTCTTAACGCTATTTAAATTCAGGACTTTTTAAAGACAGAGAAATAGAAATTAGTGAGATCAGCAAAAAAAAAGAAAAAAAGGAAAAAGATTTAAAGGAAAGCTGAAAGATTATTTAGTCTGAGAAAAAGACAATAAGTAATCCTTTGTTGTAAACTCACTTTTGGAAGGGGTAAAACAAATTGCAAAGACAATAAGTAACAGCAGTTGCATATTACTAGAGAGACAGAAACTGTAGTCCTACCATGATGGGAGAAAAAGGCAGAGGCTTAAATCAGTGTCTTACACAAGGGAAGAAAAACCAAATCATATTACTCAGAATCAGACAAAGAGAAGCAGGTAAATGTAGATTTCAGAACTATCTACATTCTACCTATTTATTTTATAAAAATAGGAAATAATGAAAATGCACTTCAGAGAAAAAGAGTTAGGATTTGAGAGGAAAGGGAAATGACTCATCACTGGAAAAAAGGCAGCACTGCTATTTCAGCATGAGTATATATTTACTTCACATGACAGTTTTGGACTTGTAGGCAAATGCGGGGTGTGAACACATGTTTATACTTGCACTCTCCCCAAACTCCACTAAAATGCGGAGGAACAAAACCAAGGCTAGAGAAGAAAAGGGAATTGGAGGGAAAAGTCGAAACAAATAGGAAATATCAAAAATGTTGGGGCTAAATCTGATAAACAAGTCTTATCTGACTTTAGCAGGTCTGAGAAATCTAAATTCAGAACCTGGGCTGGGGGAAAGAGTGGCAGGAAGCAGATTATAAGCACATGAAAAGCTAGTGGTTAGAAGGCAAGTACCTACCTCTCTGGAGACAGGTGAAAAGACAGGGGTGAAACCGAACTGTTATACAGGTATAATGCACAGTGATGCACTCTTAAAATTTCCTCTCACTTCCTATAAATGTTGAAGTAACTTGGCATGTAAAGAAGGCTGGAGTTACCTCTATTTCATTCTACTGTTTTTTTTTTTCTTTCCTTTTATAACTCATCTCTGAACTATCAGTTCAGGCTTCCCTGTCCATCATCAACTCCTGGAGTTTACACAAACTCATGGGCATTGAGTCATTGATGCCATCCACTCATCTCATCCTCTATTATCCCCTTCTCCTCCTGCCTTCAATCTTTCCCAGCATCAGGGTCTTT
This sequence comes from Redunca redunca, assembly GCA_006410935.1. Taxonomy (NCBI): domain Eukaryota; kingdom Metazoa; phylum Chordata; class Mammalia; order Artiodactyla; family Bovidae; genus Redunca; species Redunca redunca. The sequence goes on along the minus strand of SJYQ01002600.1, from coordinate 120,073 downwards.
TCCAATGAGTCAGTTCTTCGCATCAGGTGGCCAAAACTTCAGCATCAGTCCTTCTAATGAATACTCAGGACTGATTTCCTTTAGGATGCACTGGTTCGATCTCCTTGCAGTCCAAGGGACTCTCAAGAGTCTTCTCCAACACCACAGTTCAAAAGCATCAGTTCTTCAGCATTCAGCTTTCTTTATAGTCCAACTCTCACATTCATACATGACTGCCAGAAAAACCATAGCTTTGACTAGACAGACCTTTGTTGGCAAATGTCTGTGCTTTTAATATGCTGTCTAGGTCAACAAGCAGGCATCTTTTAATTTCATGGCTGCAGTCACCATTTGCAGTGATTTTGGAGCTGAAAAAATAAAGTCTGACACTGTTTCCATCACTTCTCCATCTATTTGCCATGAAGTGATGAAACAGGATGCCATGATCTTAGTTTTTTGAATGTCGAGTTTTAAGTGAACTTTTTCACTCTCCTCTTTCACTTTCATCAAGAGGCTTTTAAATTCCTCTTTATTTTCTGCCATAAGGGTGGTGCCATCTGCATATCTGAGGTTATTGATATTTCTCCAGGCAATCTTGATTCCAGCTTGTGCTCCATCCAGCCCAGCATTTTATATGATGTACTCTGCATATAAGTTAAATAAGCAGGATGACAATATATAGCCTTGATGTACTTCTTTCCTGATTTGGAACCAGTCTGCTGTTCTATGTCTAGTTCTAACTGTTGCTTCTTGACCTGCATACAGATTTCTCAGGAGACAGGTCAGGTGGTCTGGTATTCTCTTCTCTTTAAGAATTTTCCACAGTTTATTGTGATCCACATGGTAAAAGGCTTTGGTGTAGTCAATAAAGCAGAAGTAGATGTTTTTCTGGAACACCTATTTTTTCAATTATCCAACAGATGTTGGCAATTTGATCTCTGGTTCCTCTGCCTTGTCTAAATCCAGTTTGAACATCTGGAAGTTCACAGTTCACAGTACTGCTGAAGCCTAACTTGGAGAATTTTGAGCATTACTTTGCTAGCATATAAAATGAATGCAATTATGTGGTAGTTTGAACATTCTTTGGCATTGCCTTTCTTTGGGATTAGAATGAAAACTGGCCTTTTCTCTAAACTATGGAGCCCATATTTTAGCTTAGAAATATCGAGCTTTGTGTTAAAAAGTAAGTAATTATTATTTCAAGCAATATCACTCATTCTGTGACCCAACCTGTTCTTCCCCTCAGAATTCTCCCCTATTTTTCATCAATGCATCATGCTCTTCTTGTTCATATTCTTTGGCTATTCATTTTTCATGTTCTTCTAAACCCACTTCATAAAACTAGGGGCTTGCCTTGAAGTTCAGTTGGTAAAGAATCTTCCTGCAATGCTGGAGACCATGTTTAATTCCTGGGTTGGGAAAATCCCCTAGGGAAGAAAATGGCAACCCATTCCAGTATTCTTGCCTGGAGAATCCCATGGACAGAGAAGCCAAGCAGGCTACAGTCTATGGGGTCGCAAGAGTCAGACACAACTTAGCAAATAAACCACCACCATACCTTGTAAAAGATTCAGTGACATAGAAATGAATGGCTATTCATTTTTCATGTTCTATAAGCCCACTTCTTAAACTGTTTCCCCCCCCACATCTCATGATTCCTCTTAGCATTCCTACAACTTCCAGTATCTTATCTATTATTAATATAATTTATATTTATAAATTAATATTTTGAATTCAGAATTCTGAATGAAGCTCTGGACTAGTACTTCTCCTAGAGTGACCCTCAAATTATTCTGACTAGCTCTGACCTAAGAAACCCCATGCCAAAATAAAATTTCACTCTGTCACTAAGCACCTAAGCATAGTTCAGCTCAGTTCTTATTTTGGTTGTCGGCAGGGGTCGGGGAGCATGGTAGTGGTAGTAAAATGTACTCGATGACAGGTGTAGTATGTTGTTCTTTAGTTTTCTGGTACCAACACATTTTGTCAGGGACAAGAACTTTGTTTAACATTGTTTTACTATCATATTGTCTATCATGTGTGTGTGCTCAGTAACCAAGTCCTGTCTAATTCTTTCCCCACGGACTGTAGCCCTCCAGGCTCCTTCTTTGTCCATTAGATTTCCCAGGCAAGAATACTTGAGGGGGTTGCTGTTTCCTTCTCCAGAGGATCGTCCTGACCCCAGGACAGAACACGTGTCTCATGCATTGGCAGGCGAGTTCTTTACCACTGAGCCACCAAGGAAGCCCTTAATTGTCTATTCAGTTCAGTTCAGTTCAGTCACTCAGTCATGTCTGACTGCAACCCCATGAATCGCAGCACGCCAGGCCTCCCTGTCCATCACCAACTCCCAGAGTTCACTCAGACTCACGTCCATCAAGTCAGTGATGCCATCCAGCCATCTCGTCCTCGGTCATCCCCTTCTTCTCCTGCCCCCAATCCCTCCCAGCATCAGAGTCTTTCCCAATGACTCAACTCTTCGCATGAGGTGGCCAAAGTATTGGAGTTTCAGCTTTAGCGTCAGTGCTTCCAATGAACACCCAGGACTGATCTCCTTTAGGATGGACTGGTTGGATCTCCTTGCAGTCCAAGGGACCCTCAAGAGTCTTCTCCAACACCACAGTTCAAAAGCATCAATTCTTCGGGGCTCAGCCTTCTTCACAGTCCAGCTCTCACATCCATACATGACCACAGGAAAAACCATAGCCTTGACTAGACAGACCTTTGTTGGCAAAGTAATGTCTCTGCTTTTGAATATACTATCTAGGTTTGTCATAACTTTCCTTCCAAGGAGTAAACGTCTTTTAATTTCATGGCTGCAATCACCATCTGCAGTGATTTTGGAGCCCCAGAAAATAAAATCTGACACTGTTTCCCCATCTGTTTCTCATGAAGTGATGGGACAGATGCCATGATCTTAGTTTTCTGAATGTTGAGCTTTTAGATACCTCTAAATAGCTGTTCATAGTAGTTACCTCCAGTTCAGTTTTTTAAATTAAAGTAATTCTCATTTCCCCTACAACATGCTTTATTATTCAATGGGTAGTAACAATGCAACAACAAACATAACCTTTTGCCTTAATAAATTATTTTTTTAATGAATGATAACCATAAACCTAAAAACTTGGTGGTATTATTTCTTCTTTTCTTTCATTTTAACCATATACTCTTCTATAATTTTACCTTATCCATTCTGTTTTAAACAATCTTTTAAATGAGACACCATTCCCTGGGACATTTTTCACAGTTTAAAAGAAAAATGT
>SJYQ01002600.1:88561-116280 GCA_006410935.1 Redunca redunca | reverse complement strand
GAGGTTAATTACTTTACAATATTGTATTGGTTTTGCCATACATTAACATGAATCCACCACAGGTATACACGTGTTCCCCATCCTGAACCCCCCTCCCTCCTCCCTCCCCATACCATCCCTCTGGGTCATCCCAGTGCACCAGCCCCAAGCATCCAGTATCATGCATCAAACCTGGACTGGCAATTCATTTCATATATGGAAGCAACCTAGATGTCCATCAGCAGATGAATGGGTAAGAAAGCTGTGGGACATATACACAATGGAGTATTACTCAGCCATTAAAAAGAATACATTTGAATCAGTTCTAATGAGGTGGATGAAACTGGAGCCGATTATACAGAGCGAAGTAAGCCAGAAAGAAAAACACCAATATAGTATACTAACGCATATATATGGAATTTAGAAAGATGGTAATGATAAACCTGTATGCGAGATAGCAAAAGAGACACAGATGTATAGAACAGTCTTTTGGACTCTGTGGGAGAGGGAGAGGGTGGGATGATTTGGGAGAATGACATTGAAACATGTATAATATCATATAAAAGTCAACTCTTCAGTTTAGTTTTTCAAAGACTTCTATCTAATGCCCAGGGAGAATTGTACTATCTCATGCAAACAATATTTTCCCAGCCTCAAAGAATTTTGATAAATAATCTAGGCATGGTACCTGTCTTTAAGGAACTAACAATCTGACAGGAAATAGAGACAAGTACACAACTAATCTACTGGTTCTGTGTAGATTTGTAGTTAAAGAAAAATTAGAGAAGTCATATGAAAACACACAGAAAGGGTGTGTAGGCCAGACATTGGGAATAATAAAAGGGTCTCAGAGAGACTGGGCTTCCCAGATGGCACTGGTGGTAAAGAACCTGCCCGCCAATGCAGGAGACATAAGAGATACAGGTTTGATCCCTGGGTTGGAAAGATCCCTGGAGTAGGAAATGGTAACTCATATCAGTATTCTTGCCTGGGGAATCCCAGGGATAGAGAGCCTGGTTGTATACAGTCCCTTGGGTTGCAAAGAGTCAGACATGACTGAAGCAACTTAGCATGCAGGTACAGGACTAGCATGTAAGCTAGGCATATGATATTTGAAAGAAAGAAGAGAAAGATCTAGAATAAATGATATTTGATATAAGTCTTCTTGTATATCTACTATATCATTTATCCTCATACATCATTATCTGTTTGTGTGTCTCCCACCCACAACCCCCAAAATAAGCTACCTAAGACCACATTCACTCTCTTTCCATCATAACTAGGTCAGAACTGATGCACAGTAGTGCCCAGTCTAGATGTGTTAAATGTAGAAATAAATAATTGAATAGTGATCTAAAAATAAATCACAGACATGGATTGTAGAGAGGAGGGCAATTTCAAGAAATCTTTAGCAATTTGAAACGAGAGCTGCTGGCAGAGGGATTTTCACATACAGAACAAGCAAGGGAGAGGCACATATCTAGGATGTTATCTAGCTTGGTGTCCGATGGGATGGGAATGCAATTATGAAGGGGAACCATATTTGGGGTTCATGTTTGCCTGTGAGGTTTTCGGGTTTAATTCAGGAACGTCAATAGTAGTGGTAGTACTGTTAGTCACTCAACAGTGTCTGACTCCGCGACCCCAGGGACGGTAGCCTGCCAGGCTCCGCTGTCTATGGATTCTCCAGGCAAGAATACTGGAGTGGCTTGCCATTCCCTTCACCAGAGGATCTTCCCAACCCAGGGATCAAACCGGGATCTTCCCAACCCAGGGATCAAACCTGGATCTCCTGCATTGCAGGCAGATTCTTTACCATCTGAATTACAGGGAAGATCCTCAGGAACAACAGTGTTCCCTAACGATTCTGCTGTATCTTAGGAAAAATGACCTTTATCTCATCAGGCTTTAACTCATCTCCACAGTCACTCAATTATCACAGTTCTAGACTCTTAATTGACTTAAAAAGTAATTTATGAACTGATGAACTAATGGTTAGGTGCAAAGAAAAATCTCAATATTTTTATTTCACTTGGAACACTTGAAGAAGCCTATTTTCTCAAATAAAATATCAAAATCAGTAAATAATGGTTTAAAATGTTTTATGTAAGTGTATGTCTTCATGGAATATTACATACAGTTGGGTAAGTTAGTTTAGGACAACACAATTGTCTAAATTATTATTGTTTGGAATTGAATAATACATTGCTAAGCCCTGATTTGGCTAGCTTACTGAGATTGTAGGTACACTCTAATACAAGTTGCCAAAAAGAGAAAGTTCAACTAAACACGGGTTTGCATTTAAAATGTTATATCACAGCAGATCTCATTAATATATAACTAATAGCTAACCAAGTTTCAGAGTCTAAAGTTTAACATTTAGACACTGCCATCAGGTGTAAAAGTTCCCACCAAGATAATTTCAGAATTTAACCCACAGGTGAAATACATTTATTACTTTTTGCCTGTATAACCATTTTCTTTATTTCATAAATATATTTAAGAACCACATTTACTCACATAATGGTTACTTTCATATAATAATCACAAACTTACTTAACAGTAAGAGAAAACAGGTCAATAAAACCTTCACAAAGTTCACAGAACCCAGTTAGTTGCCTTAGGCAATGTGTTAAATAGCAGCAGTTTCTGTAAATAACTCATATTTATTTCAAGTGACAGGTCTAAGTCTCAATGGCTAAATTACTCTGGAATAGTTTCTAATACATGGATATGAGCGGCATAAAGAAGCAGGGGCAGGCATAATGGCAGGATAAAGAGCCAAGCAAACATTTATTCTTTGTATTATTCCTGTGCCAAAAAGATTGGCTGCATTTCACATTGTTTATACATTTGACAAAGCTTGGGATCTGTGAACCTGGGGGTAGTTGAGTTTTATAAAACTGAAAACTTGAAAGAGTCTTAATTCCCTGGTGATTGAGATGGTAAAGAGTCTGCCTGCAATGCAGGAAAGCTGGGTTCAATTCCTGGGAAGAGAAGATCCCCTGGAGAAGAAAATGGCAACCACTCCAGTATTCTTGCCTGGAAAACCTCATGCATGGAGGAGCCTGGAGGGCTACAGTCCATAGGGTAACAAAGAGTGGGACAAGACTGAGCTACTAATACACACGATCTAATTCCTTAAGACCAAGTTACCTACTCTGGAGAAGTATAACCAGTCAAGCAGAGCATTTCTCTCTCCCTCACTTACTCACAACTCATCTGCCATTCCTTAAAGTCTCTGACATCTTTGCATGAATATATAACAAGGTTCCTGTGGCACACAATACACTGTTGTTGCTTTTTCCCCCTAGAACCTTGGATGAAGTTGATAATGTCAGATGCCCAGGACAAATTAGGTGGTCTACTGTTTTGTATTAATTCACTCTGTGGACTCCTCAAATCTTTTAGTTGTTCTTACTCTGATAGGGACTCATCAGACCTACCTGAGCCTACAAGTCCATCTTATTTCCATGATAAGGTGCTGTTGGACAGCAGCTCTGCATACTCTGTGAGCATGGTAAGCTGCTTCAGTAGCATCCAAGTCTTTGCACCCCTATGGACCATAGCCCGCCAGACTCCTCTGCCCATGGGATTCTCCAGGCAAGAGTATTGGAGTGAGTTGCCATGCCCTCCTCCAGGGGATCTTCCCTTCCCAGAGACTGAACCCACATCTCTTATGTCTCCTGCATTGGCATGTGGGTTCTTTACCACTAGTGCTACCTGGGAAGCACCCTGTATGGTCTATTGGGTGCCATTTAGAAAGTAGTTAAACCTGCACTCTGTCTTCACAAGCAAGTAAACTCTCTTTTTTTTGTCTTCTCATAATGGCTGCCGCTGCTAAGTCACATCAGTCGTGTCCGACTCTGTGCGACCCCGTAGTTGGCAGCCCACCAGGCTCCACTGTCCCTGGGATTCTCCAGGCAAGAACACTAGAGTGGGTTACCATTTCCTTCTCCAATGCATGAAAGTGAAAAGTGAAAGTGAAGTTGCTCAGTTGTGTCCGACTCTTAGTGACCCCATGGACTGCAACCTACCTGGCTCCTCCGTCCATGGGGGTTTCCAGGCAAGAGTACTGGAGTGGGTCACCAGTGCCTTCTCCATCATAATGGCTACACTATTTTAATAGAGTCAGCTCCCTATAAGGGGAGGCATAAAGGTGTGATCCAAAGTAGGCCACCAGCACCACATTTTATCTTGAGTCTGTATGGGTTCTGGGAAACATCTTGTTGGTGTAATTGACCAGCAGTTAGAAGCTCAGTCTACCTGAGGGTGTCTGAGAGCAGTCTTCTGGAAGCTTTGCTGGTTAGATAAGCACATAAAGAAAACCAGGTTGAATAATTTGACCAACATGCATGGTTTATTCCAGTTTGAAAGCTTTTTCTTATAAACATGGGAAATACTGATTTAATCACAGATCAAGAGTATCAGGCAAGAAGTATCAGGGTCATACTTGCACTTATTCCTTTATAACTGGTATTTTTAAACAGCTCTATTGAATTAAAAAATATCTCTTAATAGATACAACATGCTTAATTTATCACAGAGAGTATGAAGAAAATGTAGGTCATTCATCAGAGTTTAATTTGCAAGTGAAAAATGCAGTGGGATAAACCCCATTTCTTTTTTTTTTTTTTGTTTGCATTACAGATTTAAAGTAACATNTTTTTTTTTTTTTTTTTTGCATTACAGATTTAAAGTAACATACCAATAAGCCAAGACACTTTTTAGTTGATGTGCTAGAAATGATTCTTTTTTCTTTTTGGCCACATCACGAGGCATGTGGGCTCTTAGTTTCCTGACCAGGGATGGAACCTGCAACCTCTGCATTGGAAGCATAGAGCCTTAACCACTAGACCACCAGGGAAGTCCCAGAAATGACTTTAAGGACTGAATACTTCAGCTACTTTTTTACTTGTCATTAATTTTAGCTGGTGTTTCTTATTTTCCTTTTTGTTATACAAAATAGATTTTAAGCATTTTAAATTTGCATGTGTGTGTGTTAGTCACTCAGTTGTATCCAACTCTGTGACTCCACAGACTGGAGCCTGCTAGGCTCTTCTGTCCAGGCAAGAATACTGGAGTGGGTTGCTATTCCCTTCTCCAGGGTATCTTCCTGATCCAGGGATCAAGCTGGGTCTCCCCCATTGCAGGAAGATTCTTTATCAGCTAAGCATCTAGACTTCCTTGAAATAATAAAACAAATGTTTTTTTATAAATGTGATCTAATTATTGATTCTAATGTTTGGTGCCATGAAATACCAGTCTATTTGGCACCTACCCCTAGTTCCAAAATGCCCTTTACACAATACATCTGGTATTTAACTGCTGAGTTAATTTATAGCTGTCTAAATATTGACTTAGTAGAAAAATGCAGAGTTACCTTGTTTTTTTATAAAGAAATTGCCAAACTGATCTATTTACCTTTAACAGTTATTTGAAATAGATTATTATTATTGGTCACACTTAGGCACTTAGTCTAATGATAATACAGACATAATTAAAATAAATTACTCTCAATACCTTTTAGTCTCATTTACTTTGTTGGAAGTATTTATAATATTTAATGATTTACTAGACCTTCCTTTTCAATGTTTTGTCTTTTTCCCTTGAAAACCACATCACTGTAAAGCTAATCTCTCAAAATTTAACAATTATGATAAATGTTCCTGAGTTACTGGAAACAAGTAGACCAGATGGTTTCCCAGGTTTGGGACCATCTTATACTGAGGGGCTGTATGATTTTAGAATGGAGATATTTTTCTGAGATCATTATCATGCAGTATAAGATACTATACTAATCATAGATTTGTAAGAGCCCCATTCAGCTTTCCTTAAAACTCTTTCAGATCCAAGCAAACTTGCAAGTGTATTAAAAGAGAAAGCAAAGGAGATAAGAAAAAACAGTGACATGCTATGTCAAATTTCTAGTCAGTCTGCAAACGCTCACTGAGTTGACTCTCCCTCAGCACCAGCTGTAACCCAATTAAATTCAACACTGCACAGGTGTTCACAAAAATGACTAACACAAAAGCATACTTCCCTTTAGGGCTCTTAAAAAATTAGAGTTCTTTAATTTCTATACACCTTCAAAACCAAAACCAAAGAATAAAATATTGGGAAAAGAAGAAATTAGATACAGCAGAGGAAAAACACAATCAGCATGAGCTATAACCCAATTAACTGAATAGCACTCAGGTGTTTGCAAGAGTACACATGTAAAATTTTACCAACACAAATCAACTTTCTCTAACACCCCTTAAGACTGATGATACATATCCATTTGTCTTAAGGTTTCTTTTAGATAAGCATTTTCTGAATCTGGATTCTTAAATATAGATTTCATTGTAAAATATAGTATAGTAAAAATAAATAAAGATTTTATCTAAATAGTCCATCATGGGCACTTATTTAAAAATACATGTTTTAGTTCAGCAGAGCTACTTAATATAGGTTTTAATATTTATTGATATTCTTTGAATTTCATAAGGATGCAGAGAATACTCCCCTTTTTTATAAACAGAATCTAACAAATTTGGGGTGGTTTTCCTGATTTTGATGCTTTTAAACTCAATATTTAACCATGTTAGGAAGATCTACTTGGATATACAGCTTTCAGTCATGTGAAATTTAATGTCTATTTAGAATGTCAATATCAATACTCAGACACATTAGTCAGTTTCTTTTAATGTGGAAATGCAAAGCTGTTAGCCCATTCACGATTGCAATTTACTGGACAGAAACAACTTTGTGCTCACTTTAATAGAGAATTGAAAACTGTTTACTTGGTTTGCAAAATGTGATCTCAAACCAGTAGCATCAGTAAACCTGAAAAATGTGTCACTTGCACTATCTCACCCCTCATCTCAGACTTACTGAATCAAATGCTCTGGGGATGGAATCAGTAATCTCATTACTGTGATAAACCAGCCCTCCAGGTCATTCTAATACGCTCTCAAATTCGAGAACCACTTATTTATTGTATGTCTGCCTCTTAATATATCACAAAATGTGAAAAATTCACATTTATACTGTAAAGAAAAAATAATAAACAGAATCCTAAGTTAAACAGAGTCAGGAGACCCAAAGGTAGAACTTTTATGTCCTGCCGCAAAAGCAGAGCCCAAGATGAAGAAAGACTTCCTCTTCTTGCACGGTAAGAGCTCAGACAGTGAGAGTGTCACAGCTCACCTAATGAAAAGTCACTGTGATATAGACTCTCAATTCCTTCAATGGACTCATTGTTTATTAAAGCCCTCCTTTTGAAACTTCTTTTTACCTCTCTTAAGAGTTCTCCTTCCTTGCTGTGCCATGTCTTGGCTGGGGCAGGACGTGGGGAGGAGGATTTTCATGTGGTTCATCACGGTTGCAGACCCCAAAATATAATTTTTGGCTAATCTCAAACAAATCCACTTGTTTTTTGGAGAAATAACTGGCAATCTTTTTGTGTTAGATCAACAATATCATGGAATAAATCTAAATATATCAGTTTATCATTTTCCCATCCTCATAATAATGTCTATATATAATACATTATTTCTAAATTTCCAAATGTTTAATACTAGCAAAAATACATTTACTTCATGCATAATAACTTTAATGATATGACATTAAACGAAAAACTTATATATGTGTACAATGACTATTTGAAACATCCCTGCTACACCTGGAAAAATAGACTGGTTATGTTATTCTCAACAGCTTCATCTTGAACTTGATTATACAATTGACAGAAAACTTCATGAAAGTATTTGTATGTTCTAATTTAATTTGAAGTTACTCCTCCTAAGTACATATAGAGAAGACATAAATATCACAAACAAAAGTGAAAATACACTTAATTTGTATAGTGAGTCTGTGTGTGCACATGTGTACATTTAACATTGCCAACTAGTTTGGGTAATTTAGCCTACATTTATTATCTCTCTATATTGCTAATATTTAAATTGATCATTATTAATATCTATAAATTATTATATACTATTTACACTCCTTTACAAAGCTCTACTAAAATGTACATAATTAGTAAGGAGATGATTCTGTCAGCAGTTAGGATGTGGTTATTGAGCTGTAGTGTTGGAGAAGACTGGCTGGAGATCCAACCAGTCCATCCTAAAGGAGATTAGTTCTGAATATTCATTGGAAGGACTGATGTCGAGGCTGAAACTTAATACTTTGGCCACCTGATGCGAAGAACTGACTCATTGGAAAAGACCCCGATGCTGGAAAAGATCAAAGGTGGGAGGAGAAAGGGACAACAGATGATGAGATGGTTGGATGGCACCACTGACTCAATGGACATGAGTTTGAGTAAGCTCTGGGAGTTGGTGATGGACAGGGAAGTCTGGTGTGCTGCAGTCCATGGGGTCACAAGCAGTTGGACAGGACTGAGTGACTGAACTGACTGACTGATTGGTACTCAAATAAACACATTTCTGAGACTAAGAAACTAACAGTGATAAAGACTATGTATCCAAAGATCTAAATGATTATAAACATTAGAAAAGGTACATGTACATATTTTATATATATGTATACCTCTTCTCGATACATATGTGTATACCTTTTATATGTATGTGTATCTTTCATTTATATACATGTAGAGAGGAAAAATTAATTCTTGTTTCAGAAAGTCAATTATACCCCAGTTTGGACCTCATCGTCTCCATGAGACAATTATACACAGTGTTTCTTCTGCATGCTGTTTTGTAGAGCAACACAAATAATTTAAGTATAATATCAACAAAAAATGTAAACTCCCATTAATTTTAAAATATTATACAAACATATTTAAATTATTTTTATTTATAATGTAGTTTAGGCAAGGAATGTGAAATTAAACAATTGTCATGCTTATTTATCATTCAGTACAAAGCAGTTCATGATGTATATTTTTAGGGAATATTTTCAGAAATTTTTTAATGATAAAATATGTTTTTATATCCAGGAAAAAATTACCTAATCTAGAAATCAACTTCTGAAAACAAGCTAGGCAGCTCTAGTTATCTCATTCTTTCTTTACTGATCACTCTTTTTCATTTGCAGCTTTCTATAATTTCCCTCTTCCTAGAAAGTACAAACAATATGTCAAAATATAAATGAATTACAAATATTTTAAGAAAACCTCTTTAAGTTCTGGAGATTTATCACATGCAGATAGCATAAATCACTGGTAAATCTTAACCAGATGACAACATGGAGGGTCCAGGTGTACCCTTGCAAACAAAATAAAAAGAGCACTATGCGTATTAAATAAATTCAATGAAGATATTCCTACTACTATGTGCATATTGATGTCATATAATATATGTGAACTTATACACATATACTAGCATAATCACAACCATATGCATATATGCAATNTAAAAAGAGCACTATGCGTATTAAATAAATTCAATGAAGATATTCCTACTACTATGTGCATATTGATGTCATATAATATATGTGAACTTATACACATATACTAGCATAATCACAACCATATGCATATATGCAGTGATAGCATATGTTATCACCAATATGCCAAAAGAGAATCCTCTTAATAGACAGTATGCTTGAAGCTAGGAATATAGGAATGAACCAGATGAATACAGCTCCTGACTCTTGGAGCTTAGAGCATGATGAGCATAAGTCATATACCAAGATCACTAATGGAGCAGATCATTCAAAACCAGCTGAGAAATCAATATGGTTTGAAAAGAAGTTCGTAGTAAATATATGTAAAGTGGTTTTGCTTTGAACAAAGCAGAGTGAATGAAACAATGAATCCAATGCAGGAAAGCATGAGCCATATATTTTTAGGTCCACTTTTAAACCACTGTTACCCTATAGTTACCTGCTTACCTTTTTTTCTCAGTATAGTGTCAGAGACAATAGGCATAAAGTTATTAATATGTGAATATTGTAAGTAATATAAGTTAGCTTCTAAAGTATGTTATTGTCCAAAATATTAATGTTTCTATGGATATGAATACTTCAGCTAAAAAAGTAAGATAAACCTTAAAACATTAAGAAAGAGCATAGATGTAATTGAGAAAAACATTATTCAAGGTGTACTTTTTCAAATAAGAAATCTTTGAAAAACTCACTATCTTTCAGTTTGCTGATACATAGAAACAGTAAGAAAGAGATGATGTATTTTACCACATTATTTCTGATATTTACAGATCTATGTTAACAGGAGTTGATGTGTCCTTTACTAAAAAAAGATGTACAACACTGATATCTGATTTGAAATTTCTTATAAAAATCAAGATGATCAGGTAGGGAAGAACTTATAGAATGGAAGAAGATTCAGAAAATAGTCATAAGGAGCAGGTTACTACACAAGGGCAAAATTAATATGATTTAAAATATAAAGAGGATGAAATTATTATAAATATGGGTATGATCACTATACTTCTAACTAGTAGAAAGCTAGGAGACAATCCCTGCTGGGCATACACACCAAGGAAACCAGAATTGAAAGAGACACAGGCACCCCAATGTTCATCGCAGCACTGTTTATAATAGCCAGGACATGGAAGCAACCTAGATGTCTATCAGCAGATGAATGGATAAGAAAGCCATGGTACATATACACAATGGAGTATTACTCAGCCATTAAAAAGAATACATTTGAATCAGTTCTAATGAGGTGGATGAAACTGGAGCCGATTATACAGAGTGAAGTAAGCCAGAAAGAAAAACACCAATACAGTATACTAACACATATATATGGAATTTAGAAAGATGGTAACCATAAGCCTGTATGTGAGACAGCAAAAGAGACACAGATGTATAGAACAGTCTTTTGGACTCTGTGGGAGAGGGAGAGGGTGGGATGATTTGGGAGAATGGCATTGAAACATGTATAATATCATATACGAAATGAATCGCCAGTCCAGGTTTGATGCAGGATACAGGATGCTTGGGGCTGGTGCACTGGGATGACCCAGAGGGATGGTACGGGGAGGGAGTGGGAGGGGGTTGAGGATTGGGAACATGTGTACACTCATGGCAGATTCATATTGATGTATGGCAAAACCAATACAATATTGTAAAGTAATTAGCCTCCAATTAAAATAAATAAATTTAAATTAAAAAAACAAATAAGTAAAAANAAATAAATTTAAATTAAAAAAACAAGTAAGTAAAGAGGAAAAGGATGAATAAAGAAGCTATGATACACATATACAATGGAATATTACTCAGCCATGTAAAGGATGAAATAATGCCATTTGTAGCAACATAGAAGGATCTAAAGATTGTCATACTGCAGTAAGTCAGACAGAGGAAGAAGAATATCATATATCACTTGTATGTGGAATCTAAATAAATGATGCAAATGAACATATTTAAAAAACAGAAAGAGTCACACAAATAGAAAACAAACTTATGGTTGCCAAGGGGGAATGGTGTGGGTAGATAAATTGGGAAATTGGGATTAACATATACACACTATTACATATAAAATAGATAACTAATGAGAACATGAAAACCTACTGTATACTGAAGTGAAGTGAGAGTCAACTCGGTCGTGTCTGACTCTTTGCGACCCCATGGACTATACAATCCAGGGAATTCTCCAGGCCAGAATACTGGAGTGGGTAGCCTTTCTCTTTTCCAGGGGATCTTCCCAACCCAGGGATTGAACCCAGATCTCCCGTACTGCAGGCAGATTCTTTACCAGCTGAGCCACAAGGGAAGCCCTTTCACTTTCACTTTCACTGTATAGTACAAGGAACTCTACTCAATATTCTGTAATGACCTATATGGGGGAAAAAATCTAAAAACAGTGTGGATATATTTATAACTGATTCACCTGGCTGTGCCACAGAAATGACCACAACAAAATCAGCTGTACTCCAGTACATTTTTTTTAAAGGTTAAAATACTAAAAAATCTCAAAAATTAGTTTAAATAAAGTTTAAATGCCTAGTGGCAGAGAAAAAAAGAGGAAAACTACTGATAATGAAATACATTATTTTATAGTATGGACAGTTCACTTATGTGTTTGATACATATAAACTTATTTTAGTTTTTTTCTCTTAACAAGATCAAAAGATATATGTTATGGATTAATTACCAAAGAATTAAGGACAGCAGTCCATTCTAAAGGAGATCAGTCCTGGGTGTTCTTTGGAAGGAATGATGCTAAAGCTGAAATGCTAGTACTTTGGCCTCCTCATGCGAAGAGTTGACTCACTGGAAAAGACTCTGATGCTGGGAGGGATTGGGGGCAGGAGGAGAAGGGGATGACAGAGGATGAGATGGCTGGATGGCATCACCAACTTGATGGATGTGAGTCTGAGTGAACTCTGGGAGTTGGTGATGGACAGGGGAGGCCTGGGGTGCTGTGATTCATGGGGTCACAAAGAAAAGGACACGACTGAGCAACTGAACTGAACTGAGGAATTTATCTAACAACTAATGTAAACAGAAGTGCACAGCTTTAAAACAGCTCATGTTTAAACTTATATCTTTGCTTCATAACTGATACAGAATATTGTGCTGCATATTCTCATTATGGCAATACTTTTACTCTTATAATTACACGCAACCCAATTAGAATTAGAAGAATGATGCATCATGTAAGTCTCAGTATGCATGGTGGTGTTTTGTGTTGCTTTGTCAATAAGTTGTGTCTGACTACGGACTCCTCTTCAACCCCATGGACTGTAGCCTGACAGGCTCCTCTGTCTACGGGATTCTCCAGGCAAAAATACTAGAGTGGGTTACCATTTCCTTATCCAGGGGATCTTCTCTACCAGAGATGGAACCACTGAGCCACTGGGGAGGCCCTGGTAATGGTTACCATGTCTTAAAAGAAGAAATCCACTGCTATCCCTATTTAATAATGTTCTTGATTTCAAGTCCCCTAAACATCATTTAGAGGATGAGATGGCTGGACGGCATGACCAACTCGATGAACATGAGTTTGAATGAACTCTGGGAGTTGGTGATGGACAGGGAGGCCTGGCGTGCTGCGATTCATGGGGTCCCAAAGAGTTAGACACGACTGAGCGACTGAACCGAACTGAAACATCATTAGATCTCTGTTGTACAGGTGTTTGGTAAAATGAATTCTAGACACATAGATTCAATCATCATCACTATGAGAAGAAAATTTTTAGTAATGTGAACAGTCCTTTTGAGAGCACAGAAATTTATAGAGGGACTGCTACATTGTTTTAACAACTATCTTATGCATGCACACACTCACAAAGTAGTTCTTACATTATTTATGGGAGCATTTTGTTTGCAGATAACTACATTTATTCACTTTTAGAGTTGTGAGTATAGGCAAACAAACAGAGAAGAGGATTTTCTTAAGAGAGAATTTCTTCAAGTAATTCTTTTTAGGCTTTCAAAAAATGGTACCATTTCTTTAAAAATGTACTTCAAGCAAAATTGTTTACCAAAGCGATTTTAGATAGGTAAAATCTATCCATTTTAATGCTTATCCAAATACAATGTATCACTAATTAGGAATTTAATAAAATATATAATCAAATTAAGGAATGCTTACCATTTAATTTCTATTTGTAGAATTACTTTCAATAACCTTTATATAGTAATTTAACATAAATATAAACATAGTTCTACCATTAACATATATTTACTGAATATCTAAGCATGAACTCTAATCTCAGTCTACTAATGAAGAGATTCAAATTCATTCACTGAACTGATTTATAACTATTTGAAGAGTAAACTATAAGAATTATAAAGAGATATACAGTGCTAAAGAGAAAAAAGTTACCACTAAGGATGAAATAATCCTTGAAATAAAGGTAGAAGGTTAAAAATGAATGGGAGAATGGAGGGGATTCCATGCATAACAAAGAGTAGGAATGATGGCATAAGTGAGAAATCGACAGACATGTGCACTGAGGCATAAGAAGACCAGCTCTAGGTGAATAATTGGTATTTAGAGGTAGTGGATGATGGGTATCTTTGAACAGATAATACAGCATGTTGTATTTTTGAACATTAACCTAACAGGATTCTAGTAACTGAATGTTCAATGGGGAGGGTAGGTAGTAAGTGAAGAATAAAAGTTAGGGAAATAAACAGAAGGCTGTTAGAATACTTCAGGAATAAAAGGGCCTGGACTAAGGTAAAAGCTGTGGACAGGAAGGAATGAATGATGTCTTTTGCAAGTAGGATCCAGAGACTTTCATGTCTGACTCAACTTGAGAGAGAACATTCAAAGATAATAGAGTCTGAGAAGGCAATGGCACCCCACTCCAGTACCCTTGCCTGGAAAATCCCATGGATGGAGGAGCCTGGTAGGCTGCAGTCCATGGGGTCGCTAAGAGTCGGACACCACTGAGCGACTTTACTTTCACTTTTCCCTTTCATGCATTGGAGAAGGAAATGGCAACCCACTCCAGTACTCTTGCCCGGAAAATCCCAGGGATGGGGGACCCTGGTGGGCTGCCGTCTATGGGGTCGCACAGAGTCAGACATGACTGAAGCGACTTAGCAGCAGCAGCAAGGAAGTAACCAGAAAAACACAGCTGCAGAGATGGCACCGGGGCTCAATAAGTCCACATTAAGTTGAGACAGTTTTAATGGATTTGGAATCTTTAAACAAAAGTAGTCAAAATGTATTATTATTTCTCATCCTTTCTGTTTGAAATAAATTTAAATCTCATTCATCTATTCAGATCATTCTATACCAATATTTACCTGGATTCTATTATGTGCCAGGCAAACACTAGGCTCTGAGAATACAAAGATTATAAAACAGAGCACTTGATTTCACAGAGTTCATAGAATAGTAACAGAACAGAGATATTAGCAAATACTTATATCACAATAAGTGATCTAATAGAAATGTATGAAAAGTGCTATGGGAATCTGTTCACTGAAGGAGCCTATAAGCATGCATGTATTTATTTATATGCATATACTTGTATATTTGTCTATACATATCACAAGTGAAAACATATGTATATATGTTATATAAGGATGATAACTTTAACACCAATGTATTTCATGGGGTCTTTCCTTGCCTTTCCCCTTTTTCTATTTTTATCTCCCTTCCTTTAAAAAACACACATAAAATAGTCTCAGAATTTCTGTATGGCTTCACCAATACCACTAATATAAGCAAATCCCCTTAAAAAATCACTTTATCTACTACTCCCTCACTGCATGGGGACAAAAAGACATATGGTCAAATCCAAAGTTATAAGCTACAGAAAAGTATACTCAGAGAAGAATCACTTCCTCCCCTTTTCCTCTGATCCATATTTCATCCACTTAGATTGACTTAGGCTTCAATGCGTTTCTTCTTATTCATATAAGTAGACATAGTTGGCCCTCCTTATCTGCAGGTTCCATATCCATGGATTCAGCCAATAGCAGATTGAAAATATTTGGGAAAAAAAAATATGTAATTTTCCAGAAAGTTCCAAAAAACAAAACTTGACTTCATTGCATGCAGACAACCATTTACACTGTATTTACAACTATTTACATTGCATTTATGTTGTGTCAAGTATTATAAGTAATCTAGAGATGATTTAAAGAATTAGGGAGGAAGTACTTAGGTCATATGCAAATACTACAGCATTTCCTATTAGAGACTTGAGCATTCTTGAATTTTGGTATTCAAGTGGGGAACCAATCCACTGCAGATACCAAGGAATGACTGTATATTTATTTAATTCAATTTTTTTAAGTTAAAAGTTAACAGTATATATTATCTGTTGCACTTGGCTTTTTCATTTAACATTTTCTCTTAGAAATCATCCCATATCATTTTAAAGATATCTCTCTCATTCTTTTTTATAGATGCATAAAACTCCATTGTATGAATTTATCATAGTTTATTCAACTAATTATCTAACTTTTAATATTTCAGTAATTTCCAATATTTTACAGCTAATGCTTCAGTGAAAAAACCTTGTGTGCATATTTTTTGCATTATTAAGTACGTATCTTCAGGATATGTAAGGAGCTACCCCTCACCCAAGATCAGGGGTGGTGGCTGAGAGGAGCTACTCCACGTTCAAGGTCAGGAGGGGCGGCTGTGAGGAGATACACATAGTCCAAGGTAAGGAGCAGCAGCTGAACTTTGCTGGAGCAGCTATGAAGAGATACCCCACTTCCAAGGTAAGAGAAACCCAAGTAAGATGGTAGGTGTTGTGAGAGGGTATCACAGGGCAGACATACTGAAACCATACTCACAGAAAACCAGTTAATCTGATCACATGAACCACAGCCTTGTCTAACTCAATGAAACTAAGCCATGCCATGTGGGGGCACCCAAGAAGGGTGGGTCACAGTGGAGAGGTCTGACAGAATGTGGTCCACTGGAGAGGNATCTGATCACATGAACCACAGCCTTGTCTAACTCAATGAAACTAAGCCATGCCATGTGGGGGCACCCAAGAAGGGTGGGTCACGGTGGAGAGGTCTGACAGAATGTGGTCCACTGGAGAGGGGAATGGCAAACCACTTCAGTATTCTTGCCTGGAGAATCCCATGAACAGTATAAAAAGGCAAAATGATAAGATACTGAAAGAGGAACTCCCCAGGTCGGTAGGTGCCCAATATGCTACTGGAGATCAGTGGAGAAATAACTCCAGAAAGAATGGAGAGACTGAGCCAAGGTAAAAACAACACCCAATTGGGGATGTGACTGGTGATAGAAGCAAGGTCTGGAATGTTAGGTCTATGATCAAGGCAAATTGGAAGTGGTCAAATAGGAAATGACAAGAGTGAACGTCGACATTCTAGGAATCAGCGAACTAAAATGGATTGGAATGGGTGAATTTAACTCAGATGACCATTACATCTACTATGTGGGCAGGAATCCCTTAGAAGAAATGGAGTAGCCATCATGGTCAACAAAAGAGTCCAAAATGCAGTACTTGGATGCAATCTCAAAAATGACAGAATAATCTCTTTTCCAAGACAAACCATTCAGTATCACAGTAATCCAAGCCTATGCCCCAACCAGTAACAATGAAGAAGCTGAAGTTGAATGGTTCTATGAAGACCTACAAGATCTTTTAGAACTAGCAACCAAAAAAATTATCCTTTTCATTATAGGGGACTGGAACACAAATGTAGGAAGTCAAGAAACACCTGGAGTAACAGGCAAATTTGGCCTTGGAATACAGAATGAAGCAGGGCAAAGGCTAATAGAGTTTTGCCAAGAAAATGCACTGGTCATAGCAAACACCCTCTTTCAACAACACAAGAGAGACTCTACACATGGACATCACCAGATGGTCAACACTGAAATCAGATTGATTATATTCTTTGCAGCCAAAGATGGAGAAGCTCTATAGAGTCAGCAAAAACAAGACCAGGAGCTGACTGTGGCTCAGATCATGAACTCCTTATTGCCTAATTCTGACTTAAATTGAAGAAAGTGGGGAAAACCACTAGCCCATTCAGGTATGACCTAAATCAAATCCCTTATGATTATACAGTGGAAGTGAGAAATAGATTTAAGGAACTAGATCTGATGGATAGAGTGCCTGATGAACTATAGACAGAGGTTCATGACATTGTACAGGAGACAGGGATCAAGACCACCACCATGGAAAAGAAATCCAAAAAAGCAAAAAGGCTGCCTGGGGAGGCCTTATGAAAAGCAAAGGAGAAAAAGAAAGATATAAGCATCTGAATGCAGAGTTCCAAAGAATAGCAAGGAGAGATAAGAAAGCCTCCCTCAGTGATCAGTGCAAAGAAATAGAGGAAAACAACAGAATGGGAAAGACTAGAGATCTCTTCAAGAAAATTAGAGATAGCAAGGGACCATTTCATGCAAAGATGGGCTCGATAAAGGACAGAATGGTATGTACCTAACAGAAGCAGAAGATATTAAGAAGAGGTGGCAAGAATACACAGAAGAACTGTACAAAAAAGATCTTCATGACCCCGACAATCACGATACTGTGATCATTCACCTAGAGCCAGACATCTTGGAATGTGAAGTCAAGTGGGCCTTAGAAAGCATCACTATGAACAAAGCTAGTGGAGGTAATGGAATTCCAGTTGAGGTATTTCAAATCCTGAAAGATAATGCCTGAAAGTGTTGCACTCAATATGCCAGCAAATTTGGAAAACTCAGTAGTGGCCACAGGACTGGAAAAGGTCAGTTTTCATTCCAATCCCAAAGAAAGGCAATGCCAATGAATGCTCAAACTACCGCACAATTGCACTCATCTCATATGCTAGTAAAGTAATGCTCAAAATTCTCCAAGCCAGGCTTCAGCAATACAAGAGCCATGAACTTCCAGATGTTCAAGCTGGTTTTAGAAAAGGCAGAGGAACCAGAGATCAAATTGCTAACATCTGCTGGATCATGGAAAAAGCAAAAGAGTTCTAGAAAAACATCTATTTCTGCTTCATTGACCATGCCAAAGCCTTTGATTGTGTGGATCACAATAAACTGGAAAATTCTGAATGAGTTGGGAATACCAGACCACCTGACCTGCCTCTTGAGAAATCTGTATGCAGGTCAGGAAGCACCAGTTAGAAGTGGACATGGAACAACAGACTGGTTCCAAATAGGAAAAGGGGTACATCAAGGCTGTATATTATCACTCTGCTTATTTAACTTATATGCAGAGTACATACACTGGTCTGGAAGAAGCACAAGCTGGAATCAAGATTGCCGGGAGAAATATCAATGACCTCAGGTATGCAGATGACACCATCCTTATGGTACAAAGTGAAGAGGAACTAAAAAGCCTCTTGATGAAAGTGAAAGAGGAGAATGAAGAAGTTGTCTTAAAGCTCAACATTCAGAAAACTAAGATCATGGCATCCAGTCCCATCACTTCATGGGAAATAGATGGGGAAACAGTGGAAACAGTGTCAGACTTTATTTCTGGGGGCTCCAAAATTGCTGCAGATGGTGATTGCAGCCATGAAATTAAAAGATGCTTACCCCTGGAAGGAAAGTTATGATCAATCTAAACAGCATATTCAAAAGCAGAGAAATTACTTTACCAACAAAGGTCCGTCTAGTCAAGGCTATGGTTTTTCCAGTAGTCATGGATGGATGTGAGAGTTGGACTGTGAAGAAGGCTGAGCGCCAAAGAATTGATGCTTTTGAACTGTGGTGTTGGAGAAGACTCTTGAGAGTCCCTTGTACTGCAAGGAGATCCAACCAGTCCATTCTAAAGATCTGTCCTGTGTGTTCATTTGAAGCACTGATGCTAAAGCTGAAACTCCAATACTCCAATACTTTGGCCACCTCATGCCTGAATTGATCTTCAGGATAGACTCCTCTAAAATTAGGATTTTTGCATTTGAAGATAAATTTCCATGTAATTTTCTTAGATATGGCCAAATGTTTCCTTAGGGTCAATTTTCATTACCAACTGGAATGTATAAGAATGCCTGTCTACCCACCATTTTGCCAACAGAGCGTATTTTTAAGTTGTTTTAAATTTTGCCAGTATCATGGGTATTTCAGTGTAGCATTATTTCTCATTGGTCTTATCATGAATAAAGATGATATCTTTTCACATATTTCAGAGCCACTTAGGGAAATTGTCTATGTTTATCTTTGATAAATATTTTCTCCCAATTTTAGTCTTTGATGTTACTTGGGATGGTTTTTGTCATGTGAAAGTTTTTATTCACATCTAGTGAAATTTAGCCTNTAAATATTTTCTCCCAATTTTAGTCTTTGATGTTACTTGGGATGGTTTTTGTCATGTGAAAGTTTTTATTCATATCTAGTGAAATTTAGCCTTTAATTTTATTGTGTCTGAATATTGAATCAATTTAGAAAACATTTCCTTATACCTAGCTTACATAGGAATATGTCCTTATTTTCTTCTAGTACTTAAAATTTCAATGTTTACATTTAGTTCTCTGAACCATTTTGAATTTACATTTGTATACGGTGTGAGGAATGTATCTAACTTTATCTTACACTATAATTTGTTATCCTAATAGCATTTATTAAAAAAACAATTTGATTATTTAAAAGCATTTCAGAAATACATTGAAAAATATACCTTGATATCATAATGCATTTTAATATCATAAAATATACAACAGAAACACTTATTTGCATGTTTCGTTAAATAGTCTAATTATTTCCTGAATTTTAAGCAGAAGTCACTTTAACAGTTTTCCAAAAAGTAAGGTATGTTGCCTGAAACACATTTCCACTAACCATGACGTTACTCAGCCAAACCACAAATAGTTTTTTTATAGACCTTCAGTTCAGGTCAGTCGCTCAGTCCTGTCCAACTCTGCGACCCCATGAATCGCAGCACGCCAGGCCTCCCTGTCCATCTCCTAGGTGCTACTTTTTCCATGTTCTAGTAAAGTTCCAGTTCACTATCATTTATTTACCTTGACTCATTGGGATCCTCTCCCACAAAAGAGGACTAAATTAACCAGGAATATTTAGGGCAAATATCCACTGCACAGCAGTTGGAACTTGAACAAAAAAATTTACTTTAGCTACAGCAACTAGAACAGGAATGGATTACCCACTGTGAGCCAAAGCTGGTTCTTTAACAAAAACTGCATGTTTCCTCACCTACCATCCATAATCTCCCTACAGCAGTTGGGGATTTTAAAATTGAGTCTAATATTAAGATCCATTACAGACATTTGTACTATTTGTGATTTAGAAAAGTGAAAATCACCCTGCTGGGCCTAATAGCTGTCTGTTCCTCAAGATGGCAACAATTCCTTACAATGTAACACAAAGAGAGGATTCAGGCTCTGCTCCTTTATCTTCTCTTTATGTATTTTAATCTTGTTTCCCACTTTCACATATGAACATATAAAGTATAATGGGGATTAGAAAACTTTCTTCTATTCAGAACAAGACAGTAAATGTTTTAGGCCTTGCGAGCCATATGGTTTCTGTCTTAACTCTGTGGTTGTAGTGTAAAAACAGCTGTAGTTGGTTCTAAAATATAAAATTGAACTATTTGTCTTGAACCTTTTAAAGTTTCACTATTATTAACATCATAGAATAACTCCAGTTAAATTTAATTTATTTAAATAGAATAATAAATTCAAAGAATCTGCTCTAATGTTGAGAGAGCTAGAAATGGTTAAGGGAGCTTGAAGAATTAATTAGTGGGGTACCTCAGGTTGAGAATATCTTGATAAAACTCAACACACAATTACCATCTAATTGGCCAAGGTGCTCATGCACAATAAGTGAATATGACATCATCTGTAACAGAACTAAATGTATGGGCACTAGGAGGAGGTGGCCTACAACATTTTCTTCCCTATTTGCATGCACACACACACACACCCAACCACACACAATCCTGTTTTTCACAATGTGAATATATATAAAGTTTCAAAAGGTAAATAATACAAATCTTAAACAAAAGCACAAAAGGCTTCAATGTTTGTACCTGCAGGCCAGCAAGACAAACTGATACTTTCCCCAATTGTCTTACCTGAACTTTAACATAATTATTTTATTTTCCCTGAAAACTCACATCCTGTTTCATTACTATACTTGAATTCCAAAGTAATAGGAAGAATTTCTGAAATACTCAGCATTCCATGGCTTCAGCTTGACAAATGGCCTTACTATTTATTACACTTTACAATCATGCCTGAAATGGGTTCTCTCATTCAGAGAGTATAGATCCAGTTTTAGAAGTTGCTATTCATGAGAATCCATTCCATTTCATGCAGAGGACTTAATTATCTCCTTTATCTGTGTTATGCTTATTGGACCATTGAGGGAAACTAAGTGAATTTAAATACAGTTTTTGAATGTTAGTCATATAAGAGGTAACTCCTGTAATTTTTTGCATAATCACTGATTCTGTTGCTTTCATAAGATATGTATTTTGAGAATTAAAATATTAATAAAGTAACACCAAGTTTCTTTTTAAAAGAACATTGAAACTGAGAAAGAGGAAATGAGATACAGTACCAGGAGAAAAACTATATTTGCAATGTATCACTAGTAAAGGTGAAAAAGCTAAACTGTACTTGGATTTTAGAACTATTTTTGTTTATAGTGAGATGAGCTTATATGATATGGATAATTGGAGAGAGAAATCATTGGATGTTCTGATTACTATGGCATGAGGTTATCTTAGCTGTGCTTAAAACTGTATATACTGCATTTTAGAAGATTAGAAGAATAAGTCTTTAGTACATGGTGGTTATCATCTTTCCAAGTCTCAGTAGTGTGACAAGAAGGGATGGCAAATCTTGTTTTGTAGAAGAACCAAGTTTTCAGTATATGTAGAGGCCTGGTTATACTTTTAATCAATGGCTCATGTGATCAAGCCCACTTGGGCTTCCCATGTGATGCTAGTGGTAAAGAACTTGCCTGCCAATGTAGGGGATGCTGGAGATGTAGGTTCAATTCCTAGGCTGGGAAGATTCCCCTGGAGAAGGGAATGGAAACCCACTCCAGTATTCTTGCCTGGAGAATTCCTTGGACAGAGGGGCCTGGTGGGCTACAGTCCACGGGTTCGCAAAGAGTCAGACACAACTGAACGAATGATCCAGTAACACACACACAAGTGATCAAAAGCTATACAGGTACACAGATACATATAGAAATATGTTAAAGGCAAATTTAAATGTATTATTTCTTTTATAAACATCTTGGTTTATTGTACTGTGTTGACAAAAAAGTTCACGGGGCTTTTTCTACAACATCTTACTGGAAAACCCAGATGAAATTTTTGACCAACCCAATAGAAAACTTAGTGGATACAAGTAAGCCTGCATCACTTTGAGGGCAAAATTACAACTCATACTTATAAAGTAGAATCTGGAATGTTTCTAAAGGTTGTCCTAACCTTCTTATGTCCCATCTCTCTTCTCTTCTTTTAAAAACTATTGGGAACAGAAAGGTGTAGCCTTAGCCCTTAAGGTGATAAGTTTTATGGTGCTAGTCATGGGTAGAAGAGATTTTTAATGTACAGAAGAGATTTCATAATCTGAGACTACCAGAGTCTGTAAAATGCTTGGAATTAGAGATTGTCAGGAATGGGAACTACTAACTCTGTTACACAAAATGATACATTTAGGTTTGACATCCTTTGAGCTTTGGTTCCTATATTTTTCAATTACATCTGCTTTAGAGCATACTTAAAGTAAAACATGTTTTACTTTATGTTAATTCCTTGAATGTTGGCAATTTGTGTAGTATCTATGAAATGCTATGTAATTAAATATTTAATAACTAGAACACAGTTTTTTCTCATTCAAAATTTATAAATATGAACATATTCTGAGTAGAACTTGGATATTTATCATTTTCTATCCAAAATTGATTAGCATTTCTAATAGGTACTTGCAGAGCACATGGTCTACATACATATGGAATTAAGTAACTTCATATCAATTTTAAGAAACACAATAATTATATTTCAGCAATCCAAAATTCAAAAGCTACTGATTGAGACAGTGTGAAGTACTTTTGACTTGAATAATGTCTAACTGAAAAAAAAGTTTGTCTAACTGATGATTAGTCATCCATCTATTCATTAAAATATTAACTCTTCAAACAATTATTAACAAATTACTTTGTGGAAGATACACAGGAGAAAGAAATATAAAGAACTTCAAGCAACTTAAACCTGAAGCTATTATTCTGGAGACAATGATAGCAAAAAAAGAATTGCTCAAAAATTTCTACATATTGCACAAAAGAAGAATTATATTATTTAGCTTTGGTGTAGTAAAAAAACCCCAAATCTCAGTGGCTTACAACTAGTATTTCTCTCTCATATTAGATGTCTGCTGGATCTCTGATCTTGTTCTATTGCCCAGGCTGAAGGAGCAGCCCTTTTTGGGATATGTCATTTTCATGGCAGAGGGAAAGAATCAAAATAACTGGCAGAATTCAGCAATGTCTATTTAACTGGCTGAGACGTGACATAAATTACATCCATTCACACCCCATTGGCCAACATGTGTTACAAAGCCTAAAGCAAAATCAAAAAGACAGCGAGAAAAACTTTGCCTATTGGACACACAGAAAGTCACAAGGCAATGAAAGAGGATTTAGAATGCTCTTATAGAAAGAAAGAGAATATTGCTGAAAACAATAAAGCAGAAGAATTCTGTGTTTTCCCACTATGGCAGGATTCAGGAGTCATCTCCTCATCCATAGCACCTCTTCATATTTCCTTTTTATTTCTAGTTGATTCCATTTTTGTACTATATTGACAAATTGGTCCCAAAACAGAGTAAACTCATTAATTCTGAAACAATAGGCATCAATTTTACACTTAATACAAGGAAAACATTTTGAGTTTCATAGTCATTCTCTTTCTTTCTTCCCTCCAGAATAAGACCAATTAAAGGAATGAAATCACCACTAGAAAAAAATATTTTAAATGCAAATTCTTAATCAGTAAAAGTGTATGGCAATTCTGAAGCCTGGAGACAATAGGTAGCTGAATTAAGTTCCCCCCACCAAAATGAATCATTATGAAAGTTGATTCTATGACATAGATCGTACATGTTCTAAAAAGGGAAACAACTAAAATGCATACTTTTAAGCAGTAAAAAAAAAAGTATGTAAGTCTGCCAAGAATTCCAGAAGCAATATTAAACTGGTAAAGGCAAACAGGAAAGAAAAAATATACTACATATTAAACAAGTCTGTTGTTTTGAACATTATGGTTTTCCTGCTGTTATATTTGCTAAAGGGCATAGAACTATTATTAAGTAGGAGCCAAAAAATCACAGTGTAGACCAAATGGAGCATATTACTGTGAGTAAATATTTGAGAACATTGAACTTAATATTAGCTGCTACTGAAAAAGAACAAAACTCAATGTAAGTTATGGATCTGACCACATGCTTGTCATAAGAGTTCTAGTTATCTCATCTGGCCCCCTAGGAAGAAAATAGAAGGGAATAACAGCTATGAAACAAAATCATTTCATATAAGTTAAGAACTTATTTCTTTAAAATGCAACTACTCATAGGAAAATATATCATCATTTTTACCAACTATCCACACAATAAAATTGTACATACTGCATTTATTCCCATATATTTTATAGAATAACAGAGGCTAAAAATAAAAGTCATTCAAACTAAGTAATACATGTTGTCTATTCAAAACATTTCTTGCAATCATGTTAGAATATTTGCCGTCCTCAGAGCTCTGTATAAAATTCACAATTACTGAAGAACCAGTTCCAAAAGATGTTCTCCAGTATAATAGGTGGGCTTAATGGAGTGCATGTGTTTCAAGGACATCCAACACATGAGGTAACTAATAACCCAAAGATAATGACCAGGTAATATTGAGAGTGGGAAGCCACTGGTAGTGGGAGGGAAAGATGAAAATCCATGTCATAGTAATGTGTGAGAGTGGCTATAATATTCTCTGTATAAGACAACATTATAAGCGGGGGGGTGGGGGTGGGGGGAGAAACCGACTAGAAGGAAAAGTCCACTGGCAAAGAGAGAAAACAACAAATATGAAAAGAAAAGTGAAGATTCCAGAAAAATGACTACACAAAGAGTCAGAGAAATAATCTCAAGAATTGCTTAATTTTCAGTTCTATTGCCAGGACACTTGTGTCTTACACACACAAAAAATCTGCCTTTTACTAGGAAACTTCTATGAGTCTCATTCTTACAAACTAAAGATTGTAATTAATATATAGGTATATATTTTGACATTTCTCTAATTATGATTACTGACAATTGACAAGTTATAGCATGACTTTCAATTACACAATAGATGCAAACGCAAACAAAAAAAACAAACTGTATTTGATAATCATATTGTTTATGTGGTACTGATCATGAATACTGAAACTGAATTTTATATAGTATGAGATAAACCAAATGGAAAACTTAATGATACACATATCATTAAAGATTAAGAACCAGTATATTCAGCATAAGAGAAAGAAGATGAATGTATAAGTTCAAAAAGATTATGTTAAAACCCTCTAGTTCAAATTTGAATTGAATGAATCAGTATGAACTCATGATGCCATACATATCAGTCCCGTGTCTATGATGGCTCAACTAATTAATACAAATTTTCAGCTTTACAATGGTGCAAAAGTGGTATGCATGTGGTAAAGTCATACTTTGTTTTATAAATTTGGTCTTTTCCTGGTCTAACTATATGCAGTACAATATCTCCAGTAATGCTGGAGAGTGGCAGTGAGATGCCGTTCTCAGTCAGCCATGCAATCATGAGGGTAAACAATCATGCTGTACTCACACAGCCATTCTGTTTTTCACTTTCACTGCGGTCTTCAATAAATTACATGAAATTTCAATAGTTTATTATAAAATAGGCTGGGTGCTAAATGATTTTATCTAGCTGTTGGCTAATATAAGTGTTCTGAGCACGTTTAAGGTAAACTAAGTGAAGTGAGGTTACAGTGAAATCGCTCAGTCCCATCCGACTCTTTGCGACCCCATGGACTGTAGCCTACCAGTCTCCTCAGTCTATGGAATTTTCCAGGCAAGAATACTGGCATGGGTTGCCATTTCCTTCTCCAGGGGATCTTCCCGACCCAGGGATCGAACCCAGGTTTTCCGCATTACAGGCGGATGCTTTACGGTCTGAGCCACCAGGGTAGCCCTAAGGTAAACTATGCTAAATTTTAATGTTTGGAAGGATAGGTGTATTAAATGCATTTTCAACTTAAGTTATTTTCAACTCATGATGAGTTTATTAGGACACATCAGCCAATTTTAATGGACCCTAGATTCTGGTTCAAATGCACTATTGAAAGAACAAAGTTATTTGAGGAATGTGTATCCTGACTGAATATTTTTGTTGTTCAGCTCCTCAGTCGTGTCTGATTCTTTGCGATCCCATGGACTGCAATCCCATGGACTTTGTGACCCATGGACTGCAGCATGCCAGGCTTCCCTGTCCGTCACCGTCTCCTGGAGCTTGCTCAAACTCGTGTCCATTGAGTTCGTGATGCCAACTCAATGACTGAATATTTGGTGATATTTTTAAAAACTATGGTTAAATATTCTTTGATAATGATATTATATTTTTAAAAATCTTATTTTTAGAGATATACAGTAAATATTTATAATAAGATGGTACAATGCAGGATTCGTGTAAAAACACAAGTAGTAGTATGAAGTAGAATAGAAGACTATTGATAACTCTTGAAGCCAGGGGACACATAATGGAAATTTATCATACCAGTCATTCTATCTTTTGTATATATTTGAAATTTTTAATATAAAATATTGATGAAATAATCAGTTGCCAATAAATGACAGAAATGGAACATATTTAAAGCTTTTTCAAAAATACTCAGCATCCTGTGAATGAACAGCACCAAATGAACTGAAAACATCTATACCTATCCATACTAATAAAGAGATAAATCATGCATACAAAAAGGAATGGAGAAGTATAGCCATATTTATCCCCGATTTTACATTAGTTATACCACTTATACCATTTGTACATCCACTTGGAACTTTCATGGGCTAGCCTATGTTACATACTGGGTGGTGGTGGTGGTGCTGCTGCTGCTGCTAAGTCTCTTCAGTCGTGTCTGACTCTGTGCAACCCCATAGACAGCAGCCCACTAGGCTCCCCTGTCCCTGGGATTCTCCAAGCAAGAACACTGGTGTGGGTTGCCATTTCTTTCTCATATCTAAATATGGACCTGCCTTCAGAGTATTAATTCCCTGTGCTGGTTGTATTTTTAGGCTCATGAAGCTCCCCCTTCTTCTCCATTACAAAGTGGCCCTATTGAAAGTTACTGGTATATGGTATGTATGCACTCTATAAATGTTTTTTTTTTTTT